>JAJIBD010023467.1:0-22182 GCA_021461705.1 Cryptotis parvus
TGTATTTGTATATCTTATGGTGGTATAATAAAAATATTAGCCTTGAAAGCATCCCATCATGAGACCAGAGATGACACCGGCAAGCTGTGAGTAAGTTACCTTTGGCCTCTAACATGGACAATAGACATATCCTGGAGCAATATATAAGTTTCAAGAAAAAAACAAATCCAGGCCAGTAGAACTGTGGAACTGGACTGCAGTAAAGTGAAACCTTGAGTGAATAGCCAACTTGTTAGCTGTAATCAAAGGTGGTGTAAACATGAAATGTCTGTATCTCTCGGTTGTTAATATTATACAAAAGCACTATAAATATTAAGATGTTTGTTTATCAATCCAAGAATAAAAGAGAAAACCACACACCCAGGATATTCGCCTCTTGCACTGCGGGCCCTTATAGCCCCTGGGCAGGATCATCTCCTGGGGAGAGGTCCTTGTTTGTCTCAGAAAGGAGGAAAGTTCTTTTCTTACAGTTTCAAAATTACAAGTCCATTACCTTGTAACTCTCACCCCAACCTTTTGTAAAAGTATATAATGAGCAGACTTGACTCAAGGTGTGTAGAGGTGGAGTAACTGAATGAGGAGAGATTGAGGCGGAGAGAGCTTCCCCCCACCCTTCTCACATCTGGTCTTGTTCCTTGTCTATTGATGTGGAGTGCAATAGAATGGTTATCGGGTCCTGAATACCACCTTTTGTAATCTTGCTTTTGGGGGATGATAAGCTTCCTTTGTGAGTTTCAATGTCCTCAAAGTCTATCTCTATGCTGGGGACTCCAAGCTGTGTCCCAACACTTGCATGCCTGAAATTGAATCGTGAAATTTATAATTTTGACTACTTTGAATTCATAATTAACCCATAAAAAATAATAAAAGAAAGAAAAAGCCCAAAATGCAAAAACAGTATTTCCATCCGCTTGAGTGGAAGCAGGTGGCTGAAGGCTCCACCCAGAAGACTAGATTTCCAAAGCTGTGTCTTCAGCCAGCCCACATCCCCACTGCAGAGGAGTCTGGAGCACTTTTCATGGGTGGCCTCAGGTTTGCTGAAGATTGGCCTTGGAGATTTCCTCTTACTATATCTCTTAGTACTTGTCATACCCCTATAACTCCACAGTCCCCTCACTCTTGAGAAAGCTGGAGCAGCTCCCTAATTGTAGGAGTTTTTTGGTTTGTTTGTTTGTTTTCGGGTCACACCTTGTGAGTTCTCAGAGGTTACCTCTGGTTCTTCACTCAGAAACTCAGCTCTGACAGTTCTGGGCACCCATATGGGATGACAGTGATAAATTCTGATTGGCTGTATCTCCCTGGGCAAAATACATGTTCACTGTACTATGTCCAGACCCCAGCCTCCATATAGGTTTTAAGTCAACATTTTCCTTCTTATCTATCAGAACAACAATCACAAAGAAAAATTAGCCCCATTATGTTTTGTGATGTGTCAAAATGTATCTTAACTTCAGTGAATCAAGAGGAGAAAGTGCAAACAGTTATCTAAAGCCACATTTGTAAACGTAAATATTTTAATGTTCTAAAGTCTTTCCTGCAAGTGTCACCTGGAACATATGGTCCATACCTGTCTTCTAAGCCACATTCAATAAGGTTCTCTTGTTGATATCTTTTACCTCCAGTCTAAAACAACAGAATGAAATCAATATCAACACCTAATATCAAGCTTGTCATTTTAAGATTTCAAACACTGAAAACTATGTTTTCAGACATATTTTAAAATATGATGAGCAATTCCCTTTAAGATTGAGTATGTCTAAGAATATTTTTTGGATAATCTCCCCATTTTGGCATTTAGTTGTAATCAGGCAATATAAAATAAATTATTTTGGATCTGCTAAGGAGGCAGGCTTGGTCATTAGATGGAAAAAAATAGGACAATGGTGAGGAAGGTTACATTGGTAGTAAGGTTTGGTTAAAAAGAATTGAATGCCTATAACAGTATTCCAAACACAATTTTGCAATCACTAGATCACTAGACATCCCTTGTTCATCAATTCTGAACCCTGAAGAATCTGCCACCAGTACTCATCAATACACTGGCTCGGCTCTTCACACGTTACCTGTCTGAATGCAAGGTGCCCTCCCAATGGAAAACCAGCAGGACAGTTCTACTGTTCAAGAAGGAGACATTCACGACATTGGCAACTATCGCCTCCATCTGCCTGTTGTCCGTCATCTACAAGCTGTTCACTCGAGTCATCCTGAACAGGATTGGCAGAACACTAGATGAAGGGACAACCCTCCGTGGCAAGTTGGCTTCCGAAAAGGATTCAGCACAATCAACCATATCCACACGGTAACCAAGCTCATTGAGGTTTGTAGGGAGTTCAAGATGCAGCTCTGACTCCACGCTCATTGAGTTAAAGAAAACCTTTGATTCTGTTGAGACCGAAGTAGTTAATGAAGCCCTAGCTAAACAGGGTGTTCAAACCCAATACATCAAGATCCTTTGTGAGCTCTATTGCGGATTCACCACCAGGATCTCACCATTCTACAAGGAAGTGATCATTGACACGTCAAAAGAGGGGGGTTCGCCAGGGTGATACCATTTCACCAAAACTCTTCAGCGCCACCCGAGAACATCATCGACAATTAGAATGGGAAGGAATGGGAGTGAAGATAGATGGTGGGCAACTACCCCACCGCTTTGCTGATGACATTTTGTTCTTCTTTACAGACCAAACATTGGCCCGTGGCTTAAATCTTGTAAGCTGACTTCTGCCCGAGAATGTTGGAAAGACAGGTCTCCAGCTGAATGTAAAGAAAACTATGTTTAAATAAATTAGTTCCACAGGCCCCCACTCCACTCTCAAGGAACAAACATCTCTGAATGCGCAATTAAAAAATGTACCTAGGTCGGGCAGTTTCAACACGATGAACGATTTTGTAATATGGGTTTAAATAAAAGGAAAAAAAGCTCAGAATTCACCTCCGGCACCAGTTGTGCTCAGGGCTTACTCCTGATGCAAGGGATCAAACCTGGGTTGCACATACATGAAATAGCCCTACCCACTGTACTATGGCTCTGGTCCCTGAGTATGCTTTTGGAAAATAAAAAGGTGTATATTTCATTGAAAAATGAACTATTTTAAAAAAATAAAAAAATTTAAATTGAATCACCATGAGGTAGACCATCACAAAGTTATGCATGATAAGTTTCAGTCATACAGTGTTCCAGCACCCATCTCTCCACCAGTGTGCGTTTCCTACCACCAATGTCCCCAGTTTCCCTTCCACTACCCTCACCACCCCCACCATCCCATCCCACCTATCTCTATGGCAGGTACCTTTCTTCTCTCTCTCTCTCTCTCTCTCTCTCTCTCTCTCTCCTTTGTGTATTATGATTTGCAATACAAAGAGGGTCATCGTGTTTGTTGAGGGTGTTTGATATTTTTATCTGGAAGGGACAGCTGATGTAGTTTTTTTTTAACAGGTGGTGGTTTTGGGGTGTGAATGTGACTGAGGAACTTCCAGGAGGGAAGTGGGCAAGGTAGCCCATCCTGAACCTGCCTGAAGATTTCAGTCACAAAACCCACATACCCAAATTCTTAGAGATTAGTATCATGGTGAGGTCTGTCCCAAGATGGTAGGAGTACAGCTAGGGCTGGTGAAGATCTTTGATTGGGGGCTACGCGGTTGCCAGGAGCTCTGTTTGGGTGGGCACTGGCAAACCCGCCCCTCTGATGTACCCCATCTGTTCAGCGCAGGCAGGTCCGAGATAATCGCGTATTTGCTCTCTTTCATGATTATTTATGGACCTCTGAAGCAAGGCTTGTATGACTGAGCTGGAGGTGTTTTATGGGCATAACTCCCACATAACTAAATTTTTTTTTTTGCTTTTTGGGTCACACCAGTAGTTACTCTTAACTCTGCACCCTAGGAATTACTGCTGAGGTGCTCAGGGACCATATGTGATGCTGAGGATTGAACCTGGGTCATCTGTATGAAAGGCATTTCCTTCCTATTGTACTATTGCTCCAGCCCCTGTACCTGATTTTTTGTCCTTCACTATTTCAGGAAACTTCGTCCCGAGAGAGTTGTTGGAGACCGAAGAGACCCACAGTGATCTGGGGTAACAGGAAGACTGAGGACATCATCAGGCTGCTGATGAACTGCCTTCGTGGGTTCAGTTTATCTGTCCATGCCCCCCTGTAGTGACCGCCACAGTGCTCCCGGCAGGACAAGACCAAGACCAGGCTGCTACCATTCAACGCCTTGGTGTTTCTTGGGCCATAGACACCCAGTTCAGCAGAGACTGACCAGGGTATCACACGACCCTATCCTGGGTCTCTAGACAGTTGACGCTCAGGGAGGTTTCTCCATAATATGCTGTGGGCTGGTCTGGAGAAGAAATGGTGGCAGGCCGCCTCACCATCAGCAAATCATCCCAGAGTGGAAATTCAAGCTGCCCCCTCAACCTCGAATTTCCACCTGCAATCCATGATGGTACTGATCTGGACGCAAAGAACCCTTTTTCAGACACATGTTAAAACTCTGCTACCGCCCATACTGGAGCTGCAGGGGTCTCTGCCACCTGGCCGCACACCACCACCACACACGCCGACAACCTCATGAGCACTCCAGGTCAGTGCTCCGGGGCTGGCACCCAGCCTGTTCTGTTTAATGGTGCTCTCCTGAGACAGAATATCCAAGGGCCCCTGTTGACTCAAGCAGAAATTTTATAACCCCATTGGCTATTCAAAGTGCTGAGAGCTGCTGTCCCTCTGCCAGCTCTAGCGCTTGCCACTGCACTGCCGCCATCTTGACCAGAACTACCTCAAACTTGAACATTTAGGGCCTTCACTCTAAGAAAACTTATGTTGCACCTTGCAAAGACCCACCTAGACATACTCTTTGTGTGGCCATTGTCTGTACCTGCAGTGTCTGTGGCCCAGTGTATGTGTCTGAGACCCAGTGTCAGAATGTGGACTTTTCCATCTGTAGGTATGGAACTAACAGCTTTTGAAGTGCAAATGAAACCGGAAACGTGGAGCTCAGCTGAGCCAGTGGCTATGCAGTGTCAGAACAAGTTTTCTTGTGCTTCATACAGCAGCAGTGAGCTGCAGATGGACCTCTGGCCATCACCTCACTTTCTGGGTAAAACCACTTCCGCTCACCTCTCAGTGGTTCCAGACTTTGTCAGTGGTCCTCACAGTGGCCACAATGAAGAAAGAGGCAGTTGAACTGTGGGCATGCACGGAGCATGGTCAGGACAAATAATGCATGATCTCACCTTATGAGGCCCCACAGTCAACCCTGAGTTTGTCTAGAGGTGCCAGGAGCTGGAGCAGTAGGCTAAGGAAGGGGAGCTGCTCACCCAGTCTAGCCGGGAGGAGAGGGCTGTCACCCCAAATGCTTTTGCCTGTTATAGTCAGCTATGCTGCACTGTGCATAGTACAGTTTGTAAAGTCGAATCACATGTTCTCACAGTAAAATGAAAAATGAAAGGGAAGGAAAGGATCTGATTCTGAGGCCCAGGATGTTATCGCACCCTTGTTCTGGGGTAGCACCCTGGAAGAAGTTGGAGCAGACTTTAATTCTATCCTCTGGCAGTTCTTCCTGCCCCCCAAAGGTAGGCTCTGGAGACTTCCCTTCCACCTTGCATTATTCCCTGGAGCCCTCACCCCCAGATCAGCACTGATGCTGCCTATAGTTCCCACAGTTTTGCTCTTCCACAGTAGAGGCCTTGAAAACGGCTGTTTGGGAATGGCAGGATACAGCGGGGCAGTCTCTGACGTAGCTTGATATGACTGCTGCTCATGGAATGATTTGTATTTGTCCAGGCATATTCATTGAAATCAAAGGGAAATATTGCTTAGGACATATTCATACTCAAATATTCATTGCTTATCTGAAATCAATTTTATGTTACTGATGATTTGACGCTCCTTGTCATTCTTTCTTTGTAGAAGTTGCTTATGAAATTCCTAGCAGATGCAAAACCATTTTTCACTTCCATTGTCACATACCTCCTAGCAGTCACATGACCCTGGTTTTATTCGCTTTTGGCAGATGGCTTCACTGTGGAGGAAATACACTCAACATCAACATCTTGAGCTGGTTTACAGACCATGTCTCATTATACTGTGGGCAACTCATAACTGACCCATCATATTAGTTTCTAGAAATACTTAAGATCAACATTCCATGTTATGGTCAGGTACTTTTTACTCAGAATTCTGTGGTATCTACTGCAGGCGATGTAGAAAGAAGAGAGGTCACGATCACGATCACGATCTTCCTGTTCATCATCTATTTGCTAGAGCGGGCACCAGTAATATCTCCATATGTCCTGTCTCATGCTAGTAGAACCCAAAGGCATCCGCTTGCTCCAGGAACATAAAGAGCCTCAAACCACTATATTAGGTCATGGGAATGACCTAATATAAATATTACTGGTATTTGGCATATCAAATATGACATGAGCAGCTTGCCAGGCTTGCCATGCGGGTGGCATACTCTTGTAGTCACCTCTAAATAAAGCCTTGATTGATGAACCGTGCGGCCGCTTAGTGGCCGAGCAAGCCGGGCTGTGATAGTCTGGTATGCTGGGTGGAGTTGTGACGAGAGGGAAGACCAGATGTGGAAAATGGCTGCCCCCATGGAGTAGGGGCCACCCACCTTCCTCTTTATCCACTTCAGTCACCCGGGGACACTGGGAAAGTCAGGGCTGATGAAACCTGCCACAAACCCCTACAGAGCATGGATACAAGCATTCCACCAGTCCCACTAGGAAGTTGTCAGACTGTGCTTGAGTTATATCTCTTCTACCTGGTATAGGAATGAGTTCCAACCACCTGATTTTTCAGGAAACTGTAGAAGTCAGACTGGAGAAATGAATTTGCAGCAAAGGAAAGGTCAGGCTTTGCCTCCACCTATGTCACTAGGTCTACAGTAGAACCTTGCAGGAAAGCATTTCCAGAAAGATCAGACAAATGGTGTACAGTTGTCTATGTGGTCTTTATTGAAGGGAAAGTGAAGGGAACTCTTTCTGGGGGAAGAGGGCTTCCCCCATGGCGACAGAGTAGAGCACACTTCTCAGGCGGATCCCCAAGGTGGATAACATATGCTCCTTTGCCAAGGTAGTCACTATTAGAGAGTTTTCACAAAATGATTTCCAAGTTCTGCCACTAGGTTGTTGTCAAGAGGGAGAATTATTGATGTCTTTGATTTTCTTATTATGACCTTTTTCTCTGCTTTGGAGCCTCTCCTCTTAGGGGTCCAGTCAGTGTTCAGGGCCTGCAGATTCTGCATCTCAGAAGATCTCTGGCCTTCTCAGTGAACTTCTGTATTTCAAAGGGTTTAATACCTTTGGGCTGGGAAAGGAATGAAAAAAAGGAAAAGTTTGGTTTTAAGACTGATTTTTAATCCACAATACCAGGGGCTAACCAATTTATTCACCTGCAATAGCTTTCTCAATGACTTTTAAAACCACAACCCACAAAACAACCTACAGTTAATGTTTATCCCCTTCTTCCTTGTGGGGATGACCACCCAGGGATGCCAGATGTAGGGGAGTTGCTGGGGTCCTCAACAGTATTAGGACAGAAGTTCTCTTCTACCTCCAAGGCTGTCAGGGGAATGAATGAAAGCTCACGAGTCCGGCACAGTTCCAAAAGGCTTTTAATAGTAAAAAAGCTCTACCACTGCAATCCAATATAATGAAAGAGCTCTAGCTCTGGCCAGAATGTAGACCATACAAGAGAGAGAGAGCCCAAGTCTCCCACCAAAGAGAGAAGATCTCACCTGAGATCTTCTCTGGATCTCAGGACTGAGAGGAGTCCTACCCAAAAGAAGGAGAAAAAGGAAAAAGGGAAAGGGCCGAGTTCCCAAGTCAGTCCCCTTATATACACCAAAGTTCAATGTGGCCAGGTAATATCTAGCTAGTCCCATGATGATTGTGGTAGCATGAGAGAAAATATACCAGCTAACATAGACTACATGGTAAGATATACTGTCACATTCAAACTGTCCTCCCATCTACAAAGTGGCCTGCAGGAGGCAATTCCAGGCAAGATGCAGAGCCCCCTGGGCAACAATGTATTGAAACACAATCTGCTGAATCCTGAGCACTGCCCAGGATAATATACCTTCACACAGCCCTCTCCAAAGACCCTGCAGCCACATACCCACTCTATGTCCTCATCCCTCAGCACCAGTCCCCAGTGCTCCCAACAGTCCAAGCCTCCAGGAAACCAAGAGGCCAGCTCCCCCATCAGGGAGCCACTGGGGTACCCAACAGTATAAGGACAGCAGTTCTCTTCTACCTCCGAGGCTGCTGGGAAAATGGATGAAAACGGATGAAAATGGATGAAAAATCACAAATCGCAGTTCCAGAAAGACTTTTAATTGTACAAAAGCTCTACCACCGCAATCCAATATAATGAAAGAACTCTAGCTCTGGTCAGAATTTAGATCACACAAGAGAGCCCAAGTCTCCTACCAAAGAGAGAGGATCTCACCTGGGAGTCCTACCCAAAAGAAGGGGGTGAGTGTCTCAAGTCAGTCCCCTTATATACACCAAAGTAATCCTGTTGACAGGGAGTGTCCCGTCAACAAAGAACCTTAAATAGCTTCTAGATAGTAGAAGAGTGTAGAAGGGTGATGCCACACCCTATAAGTATATACAAAGGAGTGTACCAAGGTCTAATCCCTTCTTCAGAGATTATCTCTTATGTAAAACACTGGAGAGAGCTGGTATAAAGTAATACATCTTAATTTCATGGGCTTCATGTAATCTAGATGGTACCTACAAGGTCCTTATTATTTATTATCTGCACCAGAGTGATTCTTAGTATCTTGTTCCCCGTATACTGAAAGGGTCATGCTCACCTGTTTGAGGGCAAGCTAGTATGATCTTTCCTATAATCTTAAATAATAGTCTCAACGTAGCCAGGGTGGTAGTCTCCTGGTAAATTCTAACTGTCCCACGCTGGGTGCAGTGGGTATAAAGAAGAGCTGTATCCAATATAGATAACATACGAGTCTTAGGAGATGTATATAAGTCAGAAGTTATTCAGAGTCTAGGGTGACTTCTGTAACTGCCACACCCTCTATCAGTGTTTACATAGAAGAGAGATCTCATTGGAATGAACCTTGGCTTAAGAAGATGTAAAGAGATTAGCTGGCTAAGCCTGTCATCCAACACTTCCTCAGCATTATAAAGATGCTCTGTTACTCCTAGAAGAGGATTTATCTACAGTCCCTTAGAAGACAACAATCTAGAAGGCGTGAAATCCATTTCAAAAGTGGTTATGGCAAGTGCTGTAATAGCAATCCACTTTGCCTTATATCTTCTCTTCTCATTGTTAATCTTGTTGACATTGGAAGATATATTTTCAATTATTTCTTTAAATAATATATTCAATAAGTTCTTTTAAGTAATGGAGTTGTCAATTTACATAATCTTGTTGACAAGTGGACATTAAAAAATTCTGAACAAGAAATAAGTAAATGCCACTCAGCAAATAATTTACAAAATCACCATAAATTTTAGGACTTTTCTTCAGAATTAAAGTATTATTCCTTTGCTTTAAATAAATTTATTTGGTAAATAACTGATTTGACAAAAGTCTGGTTGCCATGCTTCAACTGCCAGTAAAAGCAATAGATTTTTTTTTCACTCTTAACTCACTGAGAGAATTTCTACAAAAATAAAAACAATCAGCACTGTGACTGCATGGTTCCACTGCCCCTCCAGGGCCCAATCAGGTGAAAAATAGAGACAGGTGGAGGAATAGCTTTATTCTGCTTTTGCTTAGGTTGGAAAATGGTGCCTTTCAACCTCAAAGGAACCATCTTGTCACATGGTCACAAGAAGTGGTGCTTAGTGGTAAACAAGAACAGAAAAATACATTTCAAAGACTGGAAAGCCTCAGACTAGTGTGTCAGAGTGATGAATAAAATCCCTCCAGGGCTGATGCCTGGGGCAAACCTAAACAAAGGTTCTTGATTTAGGGTTCAGCCATCTTGTCTTTAAAAAGACAAGGGAGACAGACATTCTCAAAATCACTACCCGCCACCAACCTCCCCCCCACCCCATCCCACACACACACAAGAACTTGCTGGGTTTTTGTCATTTTGAATTAAACTCTTAATTACTTTGGAGGACCCTTCACAAGGCCAAAACTTGGGCTCTTATCTAACACTTGGGAAAGATTTATCTTAGATGCTCAGGTACTGATAAAACAGAAGACTTATTGTGGGGGAGGGGAGAGGGAAGTTAGTTAGGAGAGCTGGAGGAAAGAGCAGCAGGGCAAGGGACCCGAGGGAGAGCGTTCTGCCTTGTGACCTGTACCCTCAAGTTTTTAAGGGGATCAACTTTGTGGGTAATGAGAAGTCTGTTGACTTGGTTGTGTGGCTTGATCTGGTCTGGACCCCTTAGTCATCAGGCGCTCATCATGGGGGCTTCTAGGGAGATTGTCAGTACCAATGATGGGAGGTATCTTTTTGAGGTGAGGGCTGGTGAGTAGGTCACTAGATTTCTGTGCTCTCGGTGTGTGCCTGAGGACATCATCCTGCAGTTTGTGATGGGTGGGTTTCCATAATTTCTCCCAAACAGCTAGACTGCATACATCAGTTTATGAAAAGGCTAGTTTTCCACCAAATGTGGTAGATAAAAGCATTCATTTTCCTAAGAATACCTGTCATTGAGCAAGGGAGAAAGGGCATCCATGTGTGAATAGAAACGATAAACACACAAAGCATTTAGGAATGAGATTAATGAGAGCTGTAGGAGCCACAAGGTTCCCAGAATTTGTCAAAAGGAAAGAAATAACAGAGGAACTGTGTGACAGGTTTATAGACAAACAGAATATTGAAAAATGTGATTTCTTTCCACCAACGCAAAAGTCAAACCTTTAAAAATCTTAAAGAATTTAAAGAATTGAGAGAAAGTTCAATTCTGAGACTCTCAGACATGGGGCAGAGCTGCTACTTGCTCTCCCTGTGCCCAGCCGCTCATGAGGCGCCCAGGAGGCATGGCGGGTTCTAGCCCTAGCCTGCCACCCCAGCAGAGCCCTCACAACAAGCCAGACGACCCCCCGACTCCATGGAGGCCGCCATTTTCCACATCCGACTTCTTTCTCTTGACAACTCCACCCAGCAGACCAGACTATCACAGCCCAGATCATTGACACCCACCCTGAAGCAGTTTTTTTTCAATCCTGCCCAGGTATGCTGAACCAGAGACTCTCAGACATGGGGCAGAGCTGCTACTTGCTCTCTCTGTTCCCAGCCACTCATGAGGCACCCAGGAGGCATGGAGGGTTCTAACCCTAGCCTGCCACCCCAGCAGAGCCTCACAACAAGCCAGACGACCCCGACTCCATAGAGGAGGGAGGAAAAAAGTCCGCTGTTTTCCACATCTGGACTTTTTTCTCGTCACACTCCACCCAGCAGACCAGACTATCACATCCCGGCTTGTGCGGCTGTTAGCGGCCGTGCAGTTCATCAATAATTGCTTTATTTAGAGGTGACTACAAGAGTATGCCACCCACACGGCAAGCCTGGCAAGCTGTTCATGTCGTATTTGATATGCCAAATACCAGTAACATTTATATTAGGTCATTCCCATGACCTAATATAATGTTTTTTGGCTCTTTATGTTCCTGGAGCAAGCAGATGCCTTTGGGTTCTACTAGCATGAGACAGGACATATGGAGATATTACTGGTGCCCGCTCTAGCAAATAGATGATCAACAGGAAGATAGTGATAGTGATAGTGATAGAGAAAGTTCTGTGGGTAAGGCTCTTGCCATACATAGTGTTGGCTGGCCTTGCATGTGTTCGATCCCCACCAACCCATGTGCCCCCAGAGCCTTGCGAGTGATTTCTGAACACAGAGCCATGGTAGGTCCTGTGCACAGTCAGGTAAAGCCTCCAACTCACCTCCATCACTCCTCCAAAAAACCCCAACATAAAATAACAACACAAAGGGACTTAGGAGTGAATGAAACTTTCCAGAAAGAAAAAACCTGAAGATAATGGCAAATATATTTGCATAGTTATTAATGAGAACTGGAGATAACTCATAACTATCAACCTAAGTGGGAGGAATTCAGGTTCTTCAAATTAGTTCTGACAAGTGAAAATTCATAAAAGGCAGAAAAGGACAAATGCCAACACAGATTAAAGGAAAATAATGAAAGCACACAGTACTTGTGACAGAAAGGAAGGACAGAAGGATTTGTTAGTGAGCACTGCTGAAACAAGTGCTTAGCAATTGGAAATATACGTGATTGGTTGTATATATAACACCCTTTGCTAAAGTGAGCTCTAGCTAATTTAAAGAAGTATACAGAAAAAGCAAACTTTGGGAAACTATTAGAAAACATAAAATTATATTCTCATTGAATAAAATTTCCTTGGCTTTGAAACAATGGGCAAAATCACAAAGGAAAATTGACTTTAAAAAATATATAATATAATACCATCACTTCACTTGTATCACTTATCTTCCTGTTGTTCATCGATTCACTTGAGTGGGCACTAGTAACATCTCCTTATATCTTGTTGCAAGCAAGTGTAGCCCAAGGGCATGTGCTGGCTCCAGGAACAGAAAGAGCCTCAAACCATTTCTTCAGGTCATGGGAATGAGGTCCATAATTTTTTACTGGTTTTTGACATATTAAATAAAACACAGGTAGCTTGCCAGGTTCTGTTGTGTAGGTGGTATAATCTCGAGCATTTACTGATGAAACTCAATGGGGAAAGATCAGCTTTTCTCTTGGGTGGAGCTCTGAGGAGCTGTGGAGTCTGGATATTGAGAATGACTGACCTCATGGCATTGGGTTTCCTCTGGCCCTTGCTAGGCTCACTGGGATGACGAACCACGGCTAGAACCTGCCTAGAATTGTATAGTGTATAAATGTGAAAGATCCTGGGAAGAAACCTGATCCTAACATCTAGTACTATCTAAGACTGTTGCACGGCCGCAGAGCAGCAGCAATATACCATCACTTGATCACTTTCGATCACTTGAATCCTGTTATTCATCGATGTGCACAAGTGGGTGCCAGTAACATTTACATTGGACCCTATCATGTGCCAATGTAGCCCAATGGCATCTGGTTGATTCAGGAATATGAAGAGCCTCAAACCGTTCCTTCAGGATCTTGACGAAGAAGTCTGACCATCTTGTAGGTGGGTGGCCACGTGATCTTTTGACATCCCGTGGGATCCAGTCGGTAACGGTTCTAGTCCAGTGGTCATCTCCAAATCGCATTACATGTCCAGCCCATCTGATTTTCGATGCCTTGGCAATCGAGACAGCGTCCCTGATTCTGGAATAGCGATGGAGGTCAGAACTCTGGATTCCTTCTCTCACTTGAGTGAGGCTTGATATTCCAAGCATAGCTCTTTTCGATTCCTCTCTGGGAGACCCAAATAGCATTCTCATCCTGCTTTGGTAGGGTCCAGGTCTCTAAGGAGTATGTTAATGCAGGAGAATGGTGGAGTCAAAGAGATGTGCCCAGAGCCGGAGGTTCTTTGTCCTTTTAGCTATTTCTTTGATGCCTTTTGATGCAGGTGGGCCCCACAGGTGGCTTATGTGAGGCCGGAAGGGGACAGAGATGGTCGCTTTCTCCCCAGCCGCCTCTGCTGCCCGGACCCTCTAGGCAGGCTTAGGACTGATAAAGTCTGCGATGAGCCCTGCACTGGCATGGGCCTGATCCCCACCAGCCCCCACAAGGTGGCCGCTCAAGCCACACCTGATGTCCATTTGATCTCTAGGCACAGGAGTTGATCCCCACCACCCTAGGTTTCTTGGAGAGCCACGGACTCAGGCTGGAGCGAGGAATTGCTCTTTGCAGGAAAGGAAAGTCAGTCCTAGGCCTTATCAGGGCTGCCATAGGGTTCTTGTCTTCCTCGCAGAAAAGAATTTTCAGGAGTCAACTAGCAGTGAAGTAAAATAGGTTTTATTAAGGAGGTTTTTGGAGAGGGGAAGGGGGAGAGAAAGTACACATCTCAAGAGGGAAGATGCGGGGCAACACATGTGCTCAGGCACCACATGTGCTGGGCCACATGGGCTCAGGCAGCATGTGTCCATACAGCATGTGCGCCCTGTCCTTTGGTCAGGATGGCTTTTATAGATTTCTCCCAAGTTACTCCCATATGGGGTTTTAACCTTGGTTTCTAGGGCCATTGCCAAGGGAGTAGACTTTGGGAGTGGCCTTCTTTGACTGGAATGCTTTGGAGTCTTCTGTGAGCTGGATCCTGGGTGGGAAGGCTGATTTATCTTTCTTGGGAGAGTTAATTATCTAAAGCCTTTAGAAGGGTCCAGTGGCCTATGGGCTTCACACAATCCCTTTGACCTTCCCTCCCCAGGATTTATTGTTGTTAATGGTCTTGTCAAGTTTGCTTTTGGTTTTCAATCAGGCGTGGCTCTGGATTTCTTCTTCAGGAATTTTATTGCCATGTGGCACTCCCCCACCCACCCCCGTCTGCCTGCCTACAACACCTTTGAAGGTATTCCATGATGCTCTCTTCCTCCTGCGCAGCTCAGGTTTTAGGTCATTCATCATGTTGACTTCTCGACTTAGGTACACATAACTGCTGCATTCAGAGATGTCTGTTCCATTGAGAGTGAATGGGGCCTCTGGAACTAGTTCATTTTCATAAACATAGTTTTCTTTAGATTCAGCTGTAGACCTATCTTCCCACATTCTCTGCTCAAGTCAGCCAGCATTTGTGCCAGCTTGGCTAATGTTTGGTGTTATTAGAACGATGTCATCAGCTGAAACAGAGGTGGTGTAGTTGCCTACCATCTATCTTCACTCCCATTCCTTCCCATTCTAATTGTCGCATAATGTTCTTGAGGGTGGCGCTGAAGAGTTTTTGGTGAAATGGTATCACCTTGTCGAAACCCTCTTTTGACATCAATGATCACTTCCTTGTAGAATGGTGAGATCCTGGTGGTGAATCCGTAATACAGCTCACGAAGGATCTTGATGTATTGGGTTTGAACGCCCTGCTTGGCTAGGGCTTCGATGACCGCTTCAGTCTCCACAGAATCAAAGGCTTTCTTTAAATCAATGAATGTGAGACAGAGCGGCATCTTGTACTCCCTACAAACCTCAATGAGCTTGGTTACCGTGTGGATATGATCGATTGTGCTGAATCCTTTCTGGAAGCCAGCTTGCTCGCATGGTTGTCCTTCATCTAGTGTTCTGCCAATCCTGTTCAGGATGACTCGTGTAAACAGCTTGTAGATGACGGACAACAGGCAGATGGAGCGATAGTTGCCAATGTCGTGAATGTCTCCCTTCTTGAACAGTAGAACTGTCCTGCTGGTTTTCCACTGGGAGGGCATCTTGCATTTGGACAGGTAGCTTGTGAAGAGCCCAGCTAGTGTATTGATGAGTACCCGATGGCAGATTCTTCAGGTGTTCGGGTCTGACTTTGTCTGGGCCTGGTGCTGTTCCCTTCTTTATCTATGAAATGGCATGTCGGATTTCAGAAGGGAGAACGTTGGGGATGACATATCCATCCTGTGGATTTGGTATGTGGACAGGTGGACATGGCTATCAAAGAGATCTGAGTAGAAGTCATGGATAATGTTCTCCATTGCCTTTCTGGAAGATGTGATAGATCCATCAGGGTGTCGGAGGGCAGTCATCTTGGTCTTATAGTTGGCAAATATAATACCATAAAAAAACTAAAGTCATGGCTGGAGTTACAGAACAGGGATGAGGTGTATGTTTCCAATTTTGGTTCAATTTTCAGCACTGCATACTGCTTCCCTAAACACCACCAGTGTTCATGTGATCAGTGCTCACTTATCACTGAGCACAGGACCAGGAAAAAAACCTCGAACACCACTAGGTATGTCATGAAAATCAATCATTTATCCCCCTCCCCAAATCTAAAGTCAAAAGACAAAAATTACTGAAAATATCTGGAAGCACCTCGACAACTGAGAGGTCCCGGTTTAGGTGATTTTAATTTTTATTTTCCCCCCCCAGGAAATTTTCTGAGACCTTGTGTCTTAGAATAATTATCCTGTTTCCTAGTCTCCTGGGGTAAGTAAATAAACAATGATAATGGAATTAAAGTGGCTGGCTCCCCAGGTGTCAAAAGTGACAACTTGCTCTCTCAGTGTCCCACAATATCTCTACGAAATAATGCAGCCCTCATTGAGTATTCATAAGATACTCAATAAGTATACATATGATTTGGTCTTCTTCTGAATTCTCATTGCAGCCCTTTCCCCTGTGCTGAAGGTTTTCATCTCCTCAGGGGGACCAAACTTCCCTGGGCCAGTTAGACTCACCAGGCTACATTTCTTGCATCCTTTAAGCAGGTCTGGCCTTTCTGCTGTCAAGCTATCTTAGCACTGGTGACAATGTACATCCTCATCTTATCACTTCCTGAGAAACTCATTTGCCAGGGGCCTCTATCTGCCTATTGCTTCATTTTTTATTTAAATTGTTTTCCTTTACCAAAAAAGCTATATTACTTTACTAGATTACTATAAACAGCAATCAACCAACTGAGAAATGGTGGACTCTGTAGCGATCTCCATATGCAAATTACGGACCTTTGAGTATTTTTAAGCCAGTTCAAGGTTTTCAAGAAGCAAGTTTTCAAGTAAGTTTTCAAGTAAGTAAAAATTGATCACTTGATCACTTGATCACTTGAATACTTCATCGATTTGCTCAAGTGGGAGCCAGTAACATTTCCATTGGACCCTATCACGTGCCAATGTAGCCCAATAGCGTCTGGTTGATTCAGAAATATGAAGAGTCTCAAACCGTTCCTTCAGGGTCTTGATGAAGAAAAGTAAAAATTACCAAATGGTAAATAGTCATCTCCCTGCATGAAAGCCTGGAACTATCTACACTTAGCAGACATACCTATTTCACCATCCATCTGAAGCAAGAATAGATTATCAAGAACCTGACTCCATGCCTAGAGTGTTTAAAAACAGGTAACTGATTTGGGTACAAACGTACATTCTTCTGACCCTATAGGGCTTGCTGTATTTTTTATTGTTGTTTTTGTTTATCTAGTCAAATTCAGATATGCTCAGTGCTTACTCCTGACTCTGCACTCAGAAATCATTCATGATAGTGCACAGGGGACTATTTGGGATGCTGGGGATCAAACCCAGATTGGCTGCATGCAAGGCAAGTGCATTTCACACTGTACTATCATTCCAGCCTTGAGCTTGTTATATTCATAGACATTATAAGGAGAAATACGAGTTTAACCAACAGTTTGAATTCTAGCCTAAAAACATGAGAGACCCATCAAAAAATGGGAGAAGAAATGAACAGAAACTTAGACAAGGAAGAAATTCAAATGGCCAAAAAACATGAAAAAAATGCTCATCATCACTAATCATCAGAGAGATGCAGTCATTCTATATAAATGCAGTCATTCTATATCTGTCTCTTTCCTTTATATAAATGCAGTCATTCTATATCTGTCTTTTTTCCTTCTGACTAATTTCACTCAACATGATCCTTTCCATGTCCATCCATTTATAGGCAAATTTCATAACTTCATTTTTCCTAACAGCTGCATAGTATTCCATTGTGTAGATGTACCACAGTTTCTTTACCCAGTCATCAGTTCTCGGGCATACTGGTTGTTTCCAGGTTCTGGCTATTGTGAATAGTGCTGCTATGAAAATAAAAAGTCGCGGATTGTGTTTCTGCTGTGTGTTTTTTTGGCTTCCCAGGGTATATTCCCAGGAGTGGTATGGCTGGGTGGGAGCTCAATTTCTAGTCTTTGGGGAATGTCCATATTGTTTTCCAAAAAGGCTGTGCCAGTCTACATTCCACCAACAATGGATGAGAGTCCCATTTTCCCCGCATCCAAGCCAGTACTTGTTGTTCTTGCTCTTTTGGATATGTGCCAGTCTCTGTTGTGTGAGATGACATCTCATTGTTGTTTTGAAGCTCAATTTCTAGTCTTTGGAGGAATGTCCATATTGTTTTCCAGAAAGGTTGTACAAGTCGACATTCCCACCAACAATGTCTGAGAGTTCCCTTTTCCCCTCATCTTTTTCCCCCAAGGATTGCTTTAGCTATCCGTGGGGGTTTATTATTCCATACGAATTTCAGAAGTGTTTGGTCAATTTCTTTAAAGAATGTCATGGGTATCCTTATAGGAACCGCATTGAATCTGTACAAAGCTCTAGGGAGTATTACCATCTTGGCAATGTTAATTCTCCCCATCCATGAGCAGGGAATGTGTTTCCATTTCCTCGTGTCCTCTTTTATTTCTTGAAGCAGTGTCTTGTAGTTCTCTTTGTATAGGTCCTTTACACACTTGGTTGGAGCCTGATTCCTAGGTATTTGATTTTCTATGGCACAATTGTGAATGGAATCGATTTCTTAATATCACTTTCTTTTCTTTCATTATTTGTGTATAGGAAAGCCACCGACTTTTGTGTATTGATTTGTACCCTGCCACTCTACTATACATATCTATTGTTTCTAAGAGTTTTTGGGTCGAGAGTTTAGGGTTCTCTAAGTATAATATCATGTCATCTGCAAATAATGATAGCTTGATTTCTTCCTTGCCTATCTGGATGCCCTTAATGTCCTTTTCTTCTCTGATTGCTATGGCAAGTACTTCCAGTACTATATTGAATAAAAGAGGTGAGAGAGGGAAACCTTGTCTTGTTCCTGATCTTAGGGGAAGGTTTTCAATTTTTCCCCATTGAGAATGATACTAGCTGTGGGCTTTTGGTAGATGGCTTTGACTATCTTGAGGAAGATTCCTTTAATTCCCATTTTCTGGAGGGTTTTAATCATGAATGAGTGCTGGATCTTGTCAAATGCTTTTTCTGCATCTATTGATAGGATCATATGGTTTTTTATTTTTTCTCTTATTAATATGATGTATTATGTTGATTGATTTGTGAAGGTTGAACCATCCTTGCATTCCTGGGATGAATCCTACTTGGTCATGATGTATGGTCTTTTTGATGAGTCTTTGGATTCTATTTGCTAGTATTTTGTTGAAGATCTTAGCATCTGTGTTCATCAAGGAGATTGGTCTGTAATTTTCCTTCTTTTGTGTTGTCTCTCCCTGCTTTGGGTATCAGGGTGATATGTGCCTTGTAGAAGCTGTTTGGGAGTGTTTCTGTTTCTTCTATTTCCTGGAAGAGCTTGAACAGGACAGGCAGTAGGTCCTCCTTAAAGTTTTGGTAGAATTCGCTAGTGAACCCATCTGGACCGGGCTTTTTGTGTTTGGGCAAACTTTTTAATTACTGTTTTAGTTTCCTCAATTGTGATAGGCTTATTTAGTCATTGGAGGTCTTCTTGTTTCAGTCGTGGGAGGTTATAGGACTTCAGGAATGTATCAATTTCTTCTAGGTTCTCATGTTTTGTGGCATACAGGCTCTCAAAGTAATCTCTGATGATTTTTTTGGATTTCTGTTTTTTCTGTTGTGATGTCACCATTTTCATTTCTGATTCTGTTTATTTGGTTTCTCTCTTTCCCTGTCCTTACAAGTCTTGCCAGTGGCTTGTCGATCTTGTTTAATTTTTTCAAAGAACCAGCTCCTTGGTTTCATTAATCTTTCGGATTGTTTTTTTGGTTTCCAGCTTGTTGATTTCCTCCCTAAGTTTTATTATTTCCTTCCTTCTGCCTGGGTTGGGCTTCTTTTTGTTGGTCTTTTTTTCTAATATTTTCAGCTGTGAGGTCAGGTTTTTATGTGGGCCCTTTCTTCTTTCCTTATGAATGCTTGCAGAGCTATGAACTTTTCCTCTTAACACAGCTTTTTGCTGTATCCCACAAGTTCTGATAGTTGGTATCTTCATTATTATTTGTTTCTAGGAATCTTTGGATTTCCTGTTTGATTTCCTCTATGACCCATTTGTTGTTCCACAGTGATCTGTTCAGTTTCCAGGTGTTTGGTTTGGCTCCCTGCTTCTGTGTATGGTTTACTGCTATTTTCAGTGCATCATGATCTGAAAAGATAGTTGACACAATTTCAATCTTTTTATTTTGTTGAGGTATGCTTTGTGGCTCAGTATATGGTCTATCTTGGAGTATGTTCCATGTGCACTGGAAAAAAAATGTGTATTCAGCTTTTTTGGGGATGAAAAGCCCTGTATATATCAACCAGCTCTCTTTCTTCCATTTCTTCCCTCAGGTCCGTATTTCCCTGGTGAGTTTCAGTCTCGGTCGATCTATCCATAATCGATAAGGCAGTGTTGAAGCCTCCGACTATTATTGTGCTACTGTTAATGTCTTCTTTGAGGTCTATTAATAGTAGTCTTAAGTATTTTGCTGGCCCCTCGTTTGGTGCATATATGTTTAGTAGTGTGATTTCTTCCTGGTATACATACCCCTTAATTATTAAGAAATGGCCTTCATTGTCCCTTTTAACCTTTTTCAGCCCTGAAGTCTATATTGTCAGATATGAGTATGGCCACATCACCTTTTGGAGGGGGTTGTTTGCGTGGAGAATGGTCTTCCAGCCTTTGACTTTGAGTCTGTGTTTGCTCTGGTTATTCAGATGTGTTTCTTGTAGGCAGCAGAATGTTGGATTCAGTTTTTTAATCCATTTTGCCACCCTGTGTCTCTTAATTGGTGCATTTAGACCGTTGACGTTGAGAGAGATTATTGTCATTGGGATTTTGTGCCATCTTTCTGTTTAACCTTGTTGTGGTTTTGGGTTTTGTCTTATTTTACAATAGACCCTTCAATCCTTCTTTTTAAAGTTGGTTTTGAGTCTATGAATTTCCCGATTTGTTGTTTATCCATGAAGTTGTGTATTTTTCCTTCACATCTGAAAGTAAGTCTAGCTGGGTAAAGAATTCTTGGTGAGGCCTGAAGTTCATTGAGTCTTTCCCCAATATCCCACCATTGTTTTCGGGCTTGGAGTGTTTCATCTGAGAAGTCTGCTGTAAATCTCAGGGATGCTCCTATGTATGTGATTTCCTTCTTTGATCTTGCTGCTTTTCAGTATTCCTATCTCTGTCTATTGTTTTTGTCATTTTAATAAGGATGTGTCTTGGAGTATTCTTATTGGGGTTTCTTTAGCTGGTATCCTCCTGGCCTCCTGTATCTGGGAGCATACTTTCTTCAGTTCAGGAACTTCTCAGCGATGATGGCTTTGACAGTTTCTTCTTCATCAGGGTTTTCTTCTTCCCCTTCTGGGACCCCAATGATGTGTAGGTTGTTCCTTTTGGCTTCATCCCGATTTTCTTTGGTAGTCCAGTTCATTGATTGTGAGTCTTTCTTCCATCTTCTGGTGTTGTCTACAGAATCTCTGAACCTTGTCTTCGAGATCACTAATTCTTTCTTCAGTAGCTGTTACTCTGCTTTGGGAGGCCTTCCCCTGTGTTTTTCAGTTCACTTACCTCTTTTTTAATATCTGTCATTTCTGCTTGTACTTTGGTCCTGAAATTTACTCAGTTCTGCTCTCATGTCCTCCTGTATTTTATTGACTTTGTATTCTATTGTTTCCTTTGAGTTCCTTGTGCATCTTTAGCAGTTCCTTCCGAAATTCCTTTTCAGAGAGGTTATATAGCTCATAGTTATTGCTTTTACTTATCTGTATTAGTGACTTCAATCGTAGAGCTTGAAGGAATTCTGCTTTCCTTTATCATAATGACTATTGTAGGTTGAAAATGTGTGTTATGGGTGACTAGTCAATAGAGTTAGTAGGTGCCTGGTCTGTTGGACAGAGTTTGGGTGGGTATGGAGATCTTAGGAACCAGAGTTCACTGGTACCTCATGCAAGGTAGGTAGTGAGAGGGTGTGAGGCATGCACGTGTTCTGCGGTTTTGAGTTTTTGGGATGTTCCCAGAAGCTCAGGGCGCCGCAATTGATCGGGCTGGAACAAGGCACTTTGCCTTGGTTCCCGTTGATGGAGTTCCGCTCTTCCCTGGGGCAACTTAGGGTCCTTGGAGAGCATAAAATTACACTGTAGCAGAGGGGAGTCGAGCATTTCCCGAGATCAGGGGCGCGCGGTCGAGTCAGTCGGGCTGGAACAAGGCACTTGCCTCGGTTCATTGATGCGAGTTCCTGTGTTTAAGCTTTTCCTTCATTCCCCCCATCATGGTAGTCTCCATGTCCATTTATTTGCAGGTAAATTTCATTACTTCATCTTTACTCTGGCAGCTGCATAGTAATTCCATTGTAGATATACCACAGTTTCTTTTAGTCAGTCTTCTTTTCTCGGACATTCAGGTTGTTTAGATTCTGGCTGTTGTG
>JAJIBD010023468.1:0-54695 GCA_021461705.1 Cryptotis parvus
TTTATCTCTTGGAGCAGTGTCTTGTAGTTTTCTTTGTACAGGTCCTTTATATACTTGGTTAAGTTATTTCCTAGGTATTTGATTTTCAGTGGCACAATTGTGAGTGGGATAGTTTCCTTAATATCCCTTTCTTCTCTTTTGTTATTTGTATATAGGAAAGCCACTGACTTTTGGGTGTTGATTTTGTATCCTGCCACTCTACTATATGCGTCTATTGTTTCTAGGAGTTTTTGGTAGAGAGTTTAGGGTTCTCTAGGTGTAATATCATGTCATCTTCAAATAATCATAGCTTGACTTCTTCCTTGCTATCTGCATGCCCTTGATGTCCTTTTCTTCTCTCATTGCTATGGCAAGTACTTCCAGTACTATATTGAATAAAAGAGGTGAGAGTGGGCAACCTTGTCTTGTCCCTGATCTCAGGGGGAAGGCTTTCAACTTTCCCCATTTAGAATGATGCTTGCTGTGGGCTTCTGGTAGATGGCTGTAACTATCTTGAGGAAAGTCCCTTCAATTCCCATTTTCTGGGGGTTTTAATCATGAACGGGTGCTGGATCTTGTCAAATGCTTTTTCTGCGTCTATTGAAAGGATCATATGGTTTTTATTTTTTCTTTTATTGATATGATGTATTATGTTGATTGCCTTACGAATGTTGAACCATCCTTGCATTCCCAGGATGAATCCTACTTGGTCATGGTGTATAATCTTGATGATTCTTTGGATTCTGTTTGCTAGTATTTTGTTGAAGATCTTAGCATCTGTGTTCATCAGGGATATTGGTCTGTAGTTTTCTTTCTTTGTGTTGTCTCTCCCTGCTTTGGGTATCAGGGTGATATGTGCCTCGTAGAAGCTGTTTGGGAGTGTGTCTGTTTCTTCTATTTCCTGGAAGAGCTTGAAAAGGACTGGCATTAGGTCCTCCTTAAAGGTTTGGTAGAGTTCACTAGTGAATCCGTCTGGACCTGGGCTTTTGTGTTTGGACAGACTTTTAATTACTGTTTCTATTTCCTCGATGGTGATAGGCTTATTCAGGTATTGGAGGTCTTCTTGTTTCAGCAGTGGGAGGTTATAGGACTTCAGGAATTGATCCATTTCTTCTAGATTCTCATATTTCACGGCATACAGGCTCTCAAAGTAATCTCTGATGATCTTTTAGATTTCTGTGGTTTCTGTTGTGATGTCACCCTTTTTTATTTCTGATTCTGTTTATTTGGGTTCTCTCTTTCCCTGTCCTTACAAGTCTTGCCAATGGTTTGTCAATCTTGTTTATTTTTTCAAAAAAACAGCTCTTGGTTTCATTAATTTTTTTGGATTGTTTTTTTTGGTTTCCAACTCATTGATTTCCTCTCTAAGTTTTATTATTTCCTTTTTTCTGCCTGGGTTGGGCTCCTTTTGTTGGTCTTTTTCTAATGTCTTCAGCTGTGTAGTCATGTTATTTATGTGGGCCCTTTCTTGTTTCCTGATGAATGCTTGCAGATCTATAAACTTTCCTCTTAACACGGCTTTTGCCGTCCCACAAGTTCTTATAATTGGTGTCTTCATTTTCATTTGTTTCCAGAAATCTTTGGATTTCCTGATTGATTTCTTCTATGACCCATTTGTTGTTCAGGAGTGAGCTGTTCAGTTTCCAGGTGTTTGGTTTGACTCCCTGTTTCTGTGTACGGTTAACTTCCATTTTCAGTGCATCATGGTCTGAAAAGATAGCTGACACAATTTCTATCTTTTTAATTTTATTGAGGTATGCTTTGTGGCTCAGCATGTGGTCTATCTTGGAGAATGTTCCATGTGCACTAGAGAAAGATGTGTATTCAGCTTTTTTGGCATGAAGAGCCCCTGTATATATCCACTAGCTCTCTTTCTTCCATTTCTTCCTTCAGGGCCAATATTTCCTGGTGGGTTTCAGACTTGTTGATCTATCCATCGTTGATAAAGCAGTGTTGAAGTCTCCAACTATTATTGTGCTACTGTTAATGTCTTCTTTGAGGTCTCTTAGCAGTTGTTTTATGTATTTTGCTGACCCCTTGTTCGGTGCATATATGTTTAGTAGTGTAATTTCTTCCTGGTGTACATGCCCCTTAAGTAATAAGACGTGACCTTCGTTGTCCCTTCTAACCTTTTTCAGCCTGAAGTCTATATTATCTGATACTAATATGGCCACACCAGCCTTTTTGAAGGAGTTGTTTGCATGGAGAATGGTCTTCCAACCTTTGACTCTGAGTCTCTGTTTGTTCTGATTATTCAGATGCGTTTCTTGTAGACAGCAGAATGTTGGGTTCAATTTTTTAATCCATTTTGTTACTCTGTGTCTCTTAATTGGTGCATTTAGACCATTGACATTGAGAGAGATTATTGTCATTGGATTTTGTGCCATCTTTCTCTTTGTGTTTGTTGTGCTTATGGGTTAGGTGGCATTACAGTAGACACTTCAGTCCTTCTTTTAAAAGTTGGTTTTTTGCGTCCATGAAGTTCCTGAGTTGTTGCTTATCCATGAAGTTGTGTATCTTTCCTTCATATCTGAATGTGAGCCTGGCCAGATAAAGAATTCTTGGTGAAGCCTGCAGTTCATTGAGCCTTTTCACAATATCCCACCATTGTTTTCGGCTCGGAGTGTTTCATCAGAGAAGTCTGCTGTAAATCTTAGAGATGTTCCTTTGTATGTGATTTCCTTCTTTGATCTTGCTGCTTTCAGTATTCTATCCCTATCTATAGTTTTTGTCATTTTTATTAAGATGTGTCTTGGAGTGTTCTTGTTGGGGTTTCTTTTAGCTGGTATCCTACGGGCCTCTTGGATCTTGAGGCAAGCATTCTTTAGTTCCGGGAACTTTTCAGCAATGATGGCTTTCACAGTTTCTTCTTCTTCAGGGTTTTCTTCTTGCCCTTCTGGGACCCCAATGATCCGTATGTTGTTTCTTCTGGCTTCATCCCGATTATCTCTTGTTATCTGTTCGGTAATTGTGAGCCTTTTTTTCTATCTTCTGGTGTTGTGTAGAGAATCTTTTGAACTCGTCCTCGAGATCACTAATTCTTTCTTCAGTAGCTATTATTCTGCTATGATGGCCTTCCACTGTGTTTTTATTTCATTTACCTCATTTTTTAATATCTGTCATTTCCCTTTGCATTTTCCTCACTTCTTCTCTCATATCCTCTTGTATTTTATTGATTTTGCATTCCATTGCTTCTTTGAATTCCTTTTGAATCCTTAACAGTTCTTTCCGAAATTCTTTTTTAGAGAGGTTATACAACTCATTGGTATTGCTAGACTCATCTGGACCAGTGACTTCACTCACAGAGCTTGATGGATTTTTTGCGTTGCTTTACCATTATGACTACTGTAGGTTGCAAATGTGAGTTCTTGGGTGACTAGATAGTACAGTTAGTAGGTGTCTGGTCTTTTTGCAGAGTTTGGGTGGGTGGCAAGAATGTAGGAACCAAGGTTCACTGGTACCTCATGCAAGGTAGGTAGTAAGAGGGTCGCTCGGATGCATTAGCGCCCACGCGGTTTTGAGTTTTGGGATGTTCCCAGAGCGCAGGGGCCCAAGGGTCGGTCGGGGGTGAAACCAAGGCAGTTTGCCTTGGTTCCCGTTGATGGAGTTTCCACTCTTCCCTGGGGCAGCTTGGGGTCCGCTGGAGATGCAAGAATCACACACACACCTGGTGGGAAGAGTTCTGGGATCTGCTGGGCGTCGGGGCTGGATGGCGTCAGAGGGAGGTCCTGCGCCGATGGGTGGGGGCTCGGTCCCCTCCTCAAAGCTGGAGTCTAAGGCTAGAATTTGAGTTTACTTCTTTTGCGGCCTAATACTGATTTTTCTTCCACATAATCCATCACTCTTAGAATAAAGGTTATCAATTATGTGAAATAAATTAGCTGAAAATTATAATAATAAAATAAGATTTAGTGATTTTTGGTTCAATTTTTTTTTCCATCAATGTTGGAACTATCTACATATTTTACTTTCAAAGTATATGACTAGGACGGTATTATATAACAATAACAAACCATTGTATGGCAATACAGAAATTATTACAAACATTGGAACGAGGAGGAGGGAAAGAAAACCAGAGAAGAAGAGACAGAAGGAACAGTAGTGGAATCTTGAGTACTCTGATGGTGATTGTCTTAGTTTAATATTCTCCATCCATACTATCAAATTTAACATTATTGCAACTTCTTAGACTATATTAAATAAAGTAATCACTGTCACTCTCTGTCTTCCCGTTCATCATGGATTTGCTTGAGCGGGCACCAGTAACATCTCCATATATCCTGTCTCATGCTAGTAAAGCCCAAGAACATCTGTTTGCTCCAGGAACATAAAGAGCCTCAAACCATTCCATCAGGTCATGGGAATGAGGTCTATAATTGTTACTGGTATTTGGCATATCAAATACTACACGAGTAGCTTGTCAGGCTTGCCATGCGGGTGGCATTATAAACTTAATATTATTAATGGAGGACATAAATTTTAAAGTATGAAAGAAGTGAAAGGATATATATTACAGCAAGTAAGATAGTTGTATGGCATGCAGCTGACCTGACTTGTATCCCTAGCATAAAGTAATCAATTTTAAAAAATCTAAAAAATGATGTTTGGATTCTGCCTCACATACACATTGAAGTTTTCTGATATTAAACTAATGATATTTTTATTTCTTCCTGGAAAATATTGATGAATGATTTATATTAAGAATGTCTGCTAAAATAATAAGTTACGATATGTATTTTTTTCAACAGTGTTCAGGCATATGACTGTCTTTATTATTTCAAACAAAACCTGCTAAAGTGCTTATGTTTATTATTCATATAACATATTTTATCTATATATACTTTTTTAAAAATTGAGACATTATAAACTTAATATTATTAATGATGGACATAAAATTAAAAGTATGAAAGAAGTGAAAGGATATATCTTACAGCAAGTAAGATACTTGCATGGCATGCAGCTGACCTGAGTTGTATCCCTACCATGATATAGGTTACCCAAGCCCCATCAGGAGTGATGCCTGAGAACAGAACCAGGAGAAAGAGATAAACATAGAATGGTAACTCCTATCTATCCCTCCAAAGTATGAAAAGAGTTGTAAAATGATAGATACAGATTTTTTAATTTTAATTTTTAAAAAAATTAATTTATCTAGAGAAAAGCCACAAATATTCAATTCTGTAGCTGAAATTAACAAAGCTCTAATATTAAAATCAGTAAGTATAAAATAATCAATTTTATGTGAAAATTGTTATACTTAATCAAGAGGTTGTTATAAGCCTTGTTTGTTTTTGTTTTTGTTTATTGAGTGAGTTTAGTCAGCTCCTGTGTTACTTTCCCATCCAATTTTGGTTTCTTCTATTGGAATTTCAGTATTGAGAAATGAAGAGGTGTAAGAAGCTGTGGTCTGGACCAATTAGTTGCAATGGTGGTGGCTATACGGGTGTAGCTGTTGGGGCTTCCCAGAAGTACAGGGGTGTCAGGGAAGGTTGTCCCCACCACTTGTAGAAGACACCAGAGTTCCTACCCTGGGCAACGAGGTACCTGAAATTATTTGCAGTTTTCTGTCTCTGTGGAAAATGTTAGTGAAGTGTTGGAGTTGAACCGTTTTATTAATGATTTTAAGTCAAACTAGAGAAAGCAATATGCCACATAAAGAATCCCAAGTAAAACTTACAAAGTGGACTTTTTACCTTTGGAACTCTGAAGTATGGCAACCATTCAGCAAACCCCATATCCAAAGAACACATGAGTTTTCTGATTGAGGTAGTGCATGAAATATTTATTATTTCCTCAAGGATTTAAGCTTCAAGTACTATAATAATGAGTTAAGATAACAGAGATTGAGGAAGAAACTTATGACTTGTAAATAAAATGTTTTAAAAGACAGATAAGAATAAAACAGACTAGTGATAATGCAGCAAGAAAAATGCTTCACTTGCAGAAGCGTATGGGGAATCCATGTCAGGTACCACCTATAGCTCCCTGAGAACCATCAGCTGTTATTATAGAACCATTAGGGTGTTAGCATAGAGCCCAGAGTAAGCTCTGAGCACTGCTGGGTATGACCCAAACTCCCTAAGAAGAAAAGGAATGAATGAATCCCTCATTATAATTCTATCTTCTCCAAATAACAGAAAAGAGAATCATCTTACTTGCTCCTTTAAAAAATCTCAGCAATGGGACCAGAGTGATAGTACAGCCAGGGCATTTGCCTTGCACACAACTGACGTGGGTTCAATCCCGGAATTCCATAAGGTCCCCCAAGCACCGCCAGTTGTAACTCCTGAGTGCAGAGTCAGGAGTAACCCCTGAGCTCACTGGGTGTGACCTCCCTCAAATAAAGAAGCAAAAAATAAAAACTCAGCAAGATTATGCTCATTTTATATACTCATCAATACTTATAATGCAGAATAAAGATGTAATATGATACTTAAATAGTAAGTTTAAAAATAAAATTGCACATGTCGCTACTCCTTTATACAAGTCAATTTTGGTTTTTTTCCAATTGCGTCATTTGTTGAACATATTTTATATGCACAAATAAAAACCGATATCCTTTTCTACTCTAAGAATGTTCACTACCTAATCAAAATTGTGTTTATTATATTTATTTCTTACCGTCATATTTTTGTCTTATGTATAATGGTAAATATAAGACTCATTCCATTTTTGTTTATTTTTTGGTACTCAGTATTGTTCCTGATAGTGCTGAGGGGCACTATGCAGGGAGGGAATCAAATCCGCGCTTCCTGAAACAAAGCATGCTTTTAGTCAACTGAGCCATTTGTCTGGCCAAGACATTTCATTTTATGTTATTTTTTTAGTGAGGACTTAAGTTTTTAAAATTCATTTTTAATATATTTTTTGGATGCTGAAAACCTTTTTTATTCATTGAATTATGCAAAGTTCATTGAAAATATCCATCAAAACTATCAGAAGATACAATCATTTCAAAATCTGGGTAAACATGGTTATAGCCATTTCAAGCATAGTATCAAATGTTAACTTATGTGGCACATACTCAACTACAACAATTCTATGCTTTTATTTCTTATTTTGAAATTACTCAAATGATTGGGGCTTATTTTTTGGCTGGGGGGAGGACCTGATAGTTCTTATGGTTTATTTCTTATGTCTGTGCTCAGTCATTAATGAGCTCTGTGCTTGGCATTACTGAGGGACCATGTGCGGCGTCAGGGATCAGAGTAGGGTTGGTTATATATAAGGCAATTACCTCCCAAATGAGTGTGTTCTGTTTTATTAGTTTTATTTTTACTTTTTGATTGTTTGAGGGGCACACCGACCTGTCCTCAGGGCTTACTGCTGGCTTTGTGCTTAGGGATCATTCTTGGCAGTGGGAGGGGGAACATATTGTACCAGGGATATAATGAGGGTTGGCTGCATGCAGGAGTTCTCCCACTGTGCTATCTCTCTCATCATAAATGAGTGACTTTTAGTGCAAAACCACAGGAAGACTACTTTTTAGAGTTCAATCTAGAAATTGCAATCATAATCATTTTCTCTATGTACAATAAAGTAGAAAGGTTCGAGGAGAATATTAAAAAGTATACATTTATACTTGATGTATTCATAAATTTAAGTCATATAAGTTTTCACTGATAGAGAATTACAGCAAGAAAACAGCCAACCCCATCAAAAACGGGGAGAAAAATGAACAGAAATTTTCAAAAAAGAAGGAATTCGAATGGCCAAAGGCATATGAAAAGTGTTCATCATTAATCATCAGGGAAATGCAAATCGAAACAATAGTGAGGTATCATCTCACACCACAAAGACTGGCACATATCCCAAATAGCAAGAACAACCATTGTTGGCATGGATGTGGGGAGAAAATGACTCTTATCCACTGTTGGTGGGATTTCCATTGGTTCCAGCCCGTTTGGAAAACAGTATGGACATTCCTCCAAAAACTGGATATTGAGCTCTCATTTGACTCAGCAATACCACTCCTGAAACTATACTCTGTATTCCCAAAAACACACAGCAGAAACATTTTCTGCATTTGTGTATTGATCACAGATCTATTCACAATAGCCAGAATCTGGAATCAACCTAAATGACCGAGAAGAGAAGAATGGCTAAAGAAACTTTGGTATATCTACACAATGGAATACTATGCTGCTGTCAGGAATAATGAAGTCATGAAATTTATCTGAAAATGATGGACATAGAGCCTATCATGCTACACGAAATTAATCAGAAGCAAAGGACACATATCGAATGACTGCATTCATTAATGGGATATAAATATATACCACGGTTCTATTAATTATGGAAATATTGGTGCCAGTCTTAACTAAGCATTGAATGTACACAAAGGAATTTACCTGATAATCCCTAAATGACTGTAGGGCAAGCCACAATGTGTAAGAAGAGAGACAGAGAGAGAGAGAGAGAGAGAGAGAGAGAGAGAAGCAAAGGGAAAGTGCCTGCTATAGATGCAGGTTGGGGAGCGGGGGAAAAAATGTACTTCACCTCAATTAATTATAAAAGATTTATGCAAGCATGTAGCATGCCTCATAATTTAAACATTCAGGTTATGAAAGTAGGGTGAGATTTTGTCTGATAAATTTACTGATAAGTCCTTTGGTTTCTCTCAAATTTCACAATCTACCATAGTCCTATGCTACTTGTTTTCTTATAATAAAATAAAATTGATCATTAAAGTAGTAATACACAATTATGAGAAAAGCATTTATTTCAATTTATTTTATTTTTACAAATCCTGAGTGATAACACATTAATTTTTCTAATAAGACTTGTATATTCTACCATAAAATAAAATGTAACATAGAATATAGTAGGAGAATCTTACACCTTATAGAAACTATGTATCTCAAGGTATTATACCTAAATAAATCGAGCTGAAAATTAACTTAAAAAGTCGTGACTCTATGGTTTTTTTAAAAAAATAAAACCTCCCTATAGGACACTGAAAATATCAATATCAGAACTCAATCTTTTACAGTTAACAGGAACTAGAAATATAATCGCTAATATTTAGTGATCACCAACATACAAAAACTATTGCTTTTGATGCTTATGTTTTATTTTATTTGGTACTAACATCATAATTAATATGTTGGAAATACCACCACTATGTTATAAAAAAGAAACTTAGTTACTAACGGTTCTGTAGTAACTTAAGTAGCAGTGATGTTTTAAATAAAAATCTAGTTCCAGGGGCTGGAGGGATAGTCCAGCAGTTAGGGCATTTGCCGTCTTTTATAACAAAATTACCCCTTTCCATGAATATTATAATAGACTATTAGAGGTATTTTATGTGCCAGTTATAATTCTTAATATTCCACTCAAAGAAGCATATGTGAGTAAGCTAAGTTGCAGAACTTGTGGGTGTTGATAAGGAGAGACATTAGTTAGATTTAACGTATTTGGGGTCATATATCATAACATGAGTATATTTAAATGTGAGGAATTATTTAATTTGAGCACATTTATTATGTCTGAGTACTTACATATTTGGATTTTAAGGATGCTAGACTTAAATGTTAATACAGAGACTGATGGTTTTATGAAAGTTGAAACTCATTATTACCTATTAGCCTTTACATTAGGCATATAAAAAGCTAGTTCATTATATTTCTGTTTATTTTTTGTTATAAATAGATGCCTAAGTTTCCCATCATTTGTATCACTTGTCATCCCGTTGTTTATCGATTTGCTTCAGCAGGCACCAGTAACATCTCCATTCGTGCCTGTTGCGTGCTAAGTATAGCCCAAAGGCCTCTGCTTGCTCCAAGAACACGAAGAGTCTAAAACCACTTTTCAGGTCTTGGAATGAGGTCTATTATTGTGACTGTTTTTGGCATATCGAATATGACACTGGTAGCTTGTCAGGCTCTGTTGTGCGGGTGCTCTCAGTTCTTGCATTTAGTGATATAAAAGCATGGCCACAAAGTGGCTGTGTGTAACGGGGGAGAAGCCGGTAGCAGCTCTGACCCATAAATCTGTGTCTCTGGTTCATGGCTACAGTCCAGGTAGGGTTTGTTGGTGGCTCCACTGGACCTCCTGAACAGGACAGAAGTGGGGAAAGGGACCTAGTTCCATCACCATGAGAGACCGGTGACTTTAGCTGCGGGGACCAGCATACCTGTGCTTGAAATAAAAATAGGAAAAAAATAAATTTTTTAAGAAAAGGCAGGGACAAACAAGGCCTAGTTGAGATTAAGTTGGGTCATAACATGTTAGCACTCAGAGTTGAAAAAAGAGAAATGAAGTGAATGCTCTATCTTACACTTCATTGACCAAAATAAGCTACATCATTACCTCCAGGTTCAGCAAGACATGGGTATTATCTCACTCAAAGTGGAAGAAAACTTTGTGTTTCTGCCTAGCGTAAGACCCTCTGGAAGACTTTCATCAGTATCCCAGGTGAGTTACTCTCAGGGCAACTGAGACACTATTTCAGACTCACGTCCCCTCAAGTATAAGTGTCTCTAGAGAATAAAGATTTACCTTCTCTTCAACCGGCTAAATAATTTACTTAGAACCTTCACTGTCAGACTAACTTCAAATTGTAACAGAAAGTAAAAATTTTAGCTCCATGAGCAATTCATGGAGACTCAAGAGTGGCAGTGCTGTGGCTCTTTCATGTGGACTACTCACACCAAGCACCTTCTTACTAGTTCACACCGCCATGCCATCCCCAAACAATGGAGCCTTCCTCTTCACACTTTAAGTACCAATAAAGGAATAGGCTACTAGTGCTCCTTGGAACAATCTGTAATTTTCCAAATACCCCACTTTTACTTCTCTCCCCCATCTTCCTCCTCTAAGCTGCTTCCTCCTTGCTCACTCTTTTTTATCTTAACTTAAGCATTGCTCTGTACCAGACTCCAGAGTTGAACATGCTAGAAGCACACAAGGACAGCAAACTACTCTGTCTTGTCTACTTGGATTAAAGATGGCAGAGACATCCAGAACAGTTAGAGCAGTGACATGAGAAGGTGCTATTATTAAATGGCATCATTTGACCACTTGACATCCCATTATTCATTGATTTGCTCAGTGGGCGCCAGTAACATTTCTATTTGACCCTATCAGGTGCCAGAGTAGCCCAATGGCATCTGGTTACTTCAGGAATACAAAGAGCCTCAAACTGCTCCCTTCAGGGTCTTGACGAAGAAGTCTGACCATCCTGTAGATGGGCGGCCACATGATCTTTTGACATCCCGTGGGATCCAGTAGGATCCCACCGACTGAATAAATGACATACAAGTGTTAAAGACACAGCCTCACTTCACATTACAGTTATTAAAATACCTAAGTTAAGAACAAACAAAGAAGAATAAAGGTTCATTAGCTTAGTTTTTCTTCATTTTCCAATCATTTATTTTATTCCTTCCCTTTATTCCTCAAAAGGCAGAGATACTGTAAGGTTTAGATGTGATCATGTGATAGAAAAAATGGCATCAAAATCAAATTCATGGTTAAAAATTAAGGGGCCGACAAGGCTTTTCGTTTTCCTTTTTTTTTTGGGGGGGTCACACCTGGAGAATCTCAGGAGTTACTCCTGGCTCTGCACTCAGGAATTACTCCTGCCGGTGCTCAGAGGACCATAGGAGATGCTGGGGATTAACCCCAGGTAGGCAGCATGCAAGGCAAATGCCCTCCCATTGTACTATGGCTTTGGCCCCTGACAAAACTTAAATTCAGAGTAGGAGATGTTCAAGAGAAAGACAATTTTCAGCAGAGAGATGATTAGTTTTAGTCTTACCCTATAGAACAAAGTTTTGTTTTTTTGCTTTTTTGGTTACACCTGGCGATTCCTGCCTCTGTACTCAAGAGTTACTTCTGGAGGTGTTCAGGGTGACCATATGGGATTCAGGGATCAAATCCAGGTTTGTTGCATGCAAGGCAAGCACCCTACCCTTTGCATTAACACTCTTGCCTCCATATAGATTGCTTTAATCAAAAAGTGTTATTTGAGTGGCTGGAGCACAGCAGATGGGGCGTTTGTCTTGCAAGCTGCCAACCTGGTTTGAATCCCCAGCATCCCATATGGTTGTCAGAGCACTGTCAGGAGTAATTCCTGAGTTCATAGCCAGGAATAATCCCTGAGTATTGTCAGATATGACCCAAAAGCAAAAAAAAAAAGTATTATTTGAGCTTTATAATAGCAGGTGTGCGTGAGCACATACATGAGTATACATGGATACTCATGGATGTACACAGAGTGGAGAATCGTAAGATGGGGAAAAAGAGCAAGAAAAATACTGGTAAAGAGGAACAAAACCAAAACTCCTCACAAGTTCCATGATGCATATACCCTAAGTGGAAGCCAGACTCGCAATCAGGTTCTCAGCACTCGTGAAAAGCATTCCACATCCCCTCATAGGTCAGCATGCAGAAAGCCAGCAGATGTTTGACCAAATGGAGAGCTCTTGCTGTCACAACTCACATATAAAACACCGGGCTCCCCTACCTGTTGGCATCAGGATTGGGACAACTGAATCTCTTCACACCACTGTCCAAAAAAACAGGAAAGCTACAGGAAGGACACCTGGCAAAGTATTCCATATCAGCCCATAAAACTCTTATCACCATATTGATTTATGGATTAGCAAATATGACACCATTACAGTTTAGTGCATTTTATTGTTTTATTGAGAAAATATATGTTAGTGCTTTTTAAATTTTTAATTTATTTTAATAAAGACAGAAGCAGTTACTGTAGATAATAGATAACACTGAGAATCAATAGAGTTGTTAGCCTGGGGCCATCACATTATTCACATTTGTTGTCTCTACAGAAATTATTTGTGAAGTGGTGGAGGAGATCCTTGGTGGGAGTGCAGCAGTGCTGTGTTGGTTTGACAGCCAGGGCTTCAGCGGGGAGTTTACTGGGACCACCTGCTTTCCAAGGGGTGTCCCACTGGAGTTTTCAGTCATGGGGCCCAGTGTTTCCATGAATTTTAGCTGCTTAGCTTGCATCTCCTGAGAGATATAATCAGGAATCGTGGAGTTGGGACAGTGGGTGAGGAATGCGGTTGTGGTGGTGGAGTGTGGGTAGGGATGCTGGAGCTTTGGCAGGACTAGTATGGAGCCCACCACCCCAGAGGGCACACTGAGTTTTTAGCCCTTAAGACTGGCCTGATAGTGGGAATCAGTAAAGTAGGGCCAGTGGGTGTCTCAATATCGTGGAAGCTGTGAAAGTTGGGCATGGTTGTAAGGATTCTGAAAAGGATGAGGAGGCATCGTGGGAAAGAGCGCAAGCACTCAGAAAGACACTAGCATCTTCAGCCTGGCCACTGGGGCCCATTACATGATTCCCAACTTGTCGTCTTAGTGGAGAATATTTGTGAAGTCTTGAACCTATGCCCTTTCATGGTTGCAGTAGAGAAGAGTAGGGGCAGCTGCCTATACTTAGGCACACTGATATTTGACCAGGCATCCTCTGTAGTCTATCTGGGAATTTCCAGCCCCGGGAAGGATGTTTCCATGAAATTTATCTGATTTTCTTGTATCTGGTGGGAGATTTACTTGAGAATCAATAGAGCAGTGGCTGAGTCATCATAGCATTGGCTGTGGGAAATGAGTATGACTGCCCAGAGTTCGTGAAGGATGGGAGGAGTGGGGAGGAAGTGACAGTAGAGCAAGACCAATTGGTGAGTCAACATGAAGATAGTTATAGGGGGTAGACATGGCTTCCAGGTCTTTTTTAAAAGAATGCAGAGTTGAGGGGAGGCTTCCCACCACATCTGAGAAATAGCAGAGTTCTCAGTCCATTCACCATGGTACCTGAAATTATTGGCAGTTTTGCATCTCTGCAAAGAACATTTGTGTAGCAGTGGAATTGAGCCCTTGGCAGCAGGCGTGTGTGTGTATGGGGCACCAGGGCTCTATGTGAGTGGGTACTCAACCTGCTTTCCTCTGGAGTGTGCCTCAGAGTTTTATACCATGGGCACCTGTGTTTCCTTGAATGCTAGCTGCTTGGTGTGCATCTCCTGGGTGTTTCAGGTGGGAATCAGTAGAGCAAGGCAGGTGGTGAATCTACATTGTAAGGATTGTGGAAATGGAGTTTCTGCTGGAGCTTCTGGAAGGATAGTATTTTGGGAGAGGTTTTCTGCACCAACACCAAGACACATCAGAGTTCTCATCTTTACACTGGAGTCCAAGAAATTATTCCCATTTTGTGTCTCAGCAGAGAATATTTTTGAATTGGGAAAGGTGAGCCGTTGGTGTGGTTGCAGCTGTGAGGTGTGGTTGAGGCTCCTCATGCTTTGCCAATGCAGGTGCTTGGCCTGCGTGACTCTTGAGGACACTCTGGATTTTTCAGAAATAGGGTCAGGTGTTTTTCCATGAATTTTGGCTGTCTAACTTGCATCTCCTGGGGCATTAGTTGAGACTTGGTAGAGCAGTGTAAGGGAATAAATCAGCATGGCAGCATCAGTGGACATGGGAATATCTTCCAGGGCTTTTGGAAAGGCATGGGGGGGGAGGTAGGCTGCCACCCAACTCTGAGAAGCAAGAGATTTGTCAGCTAGCATAGTTGAAATTATCCAAAGCTTGACTTCTTTTTAGATAATGTTCGTGAAGCAGTAGTGTTGGGCCCTTTGTATGGCTGCAATGGTGGGTGTGATGCAGTTGCTGGAGCATTGGCAGGGCGTATTTTCAGTCTTCCTCCTTCCGAAAGGCACCCTGGAATTTTATCTCTAGGGCACCAATGCTTCCATGACGTTTACCTGTTTGGCCTCATCTCCAAAGAGATTTATTTGGGAATCCATCAAGCAGAGTCAGTAGGTGAGTCAATATGATTGTGATGTGGAATTGGATGTGGATGCCAGGACTTCTGGAAAGAGATGGACGTGGTGGCCGGATGAGTCTGAGAAACACCAGAGTTGGGAGCCTGTGCGTCGATGTACCTGGAATCATTCACAGTTTGTCCCTCTGCAGAGAATATTCATGAAGCATGGAGTTGAGCCTTGGCATGCTGTGGTAATTGGGTGTAGGTGCTGCTTTACGGGCCTTAGGCAGGGTAGGAATTTGGCCCTGCCACCTCCATAGGCTGCCTCAGTTTTCAGCCACAGGGAAAGGTGGTTCTATTAGATTAGCTTTTTTTGGTATATATCTCCTGGGAGACTTACCTGGGAATCTGAAGAGCAGGGCCAGTGGCTGGGTCAACATGACATTGGTTGCAGGAAATGAGAGTGGCTACCAGGGCTGTCTTGAAGGATGAAGTGGGTAGGATGAGGCTGCCCAATGCAACTCCAAGAAAGACAGGAATTCTCAGCTTATGCACCCCGGTACCTGATATCAGTTCAGTTTGGGTCTCTGCAGAAAATGTTGGCTAAATGGTAGTGCTGAGCACTTGGAGTGATTGCAGCGGTGGGAATGCTAGGGATTTAGCGGAGTCACCAGTCCATCACTTTCTGAGGGAGGGCACAAGATTGCCTTCAGTCCTCGTGACCAGTGTATCCATGAAGAATAGCCGCTTGGTGTGCATATTCTGGGAGATTGAGTCAGATACTGCTAGAGCAGGGCCAGTGTGTGACTCAGAGTAACAAAGGCTGTGGGAGGTGGGAGTAGCCCTTGTGTCTTAGGTGACACGATGGGTTGGGGGGGCTGCCCAGCCCAACTACAAGAAATAGTTTGGGTGTGGGGATACTAGAAATGATTTGCAGTTTGGCATCTCTGCAGAGAATAGGCGAATATTTGGAGTCGAGCCCTTGGCTTGACTGCAGTGGTGGAATGTGGCTGCCACTGCTGGGGTTTTGCAGGAGTGTACCCAGGCCTCCCAACTGCAGAGAACACCCTGTTTCAGGGTGTTCAGTCTCAGGGATGGGGGGTTTCCATGAGATTTAGCTACTTATGATGCATCTTGTAGGAGGTTAAATTAGGAATCTATAGTATAGGGCTGGTGAGTGAGTCAACATGACATCGGCAGTGGGAAGTGGGCTTGGCTGCTGGAGTTTCTGCAGCTCAGAGAGTGGGAATGTGCTGCCCAGCCAGACCGTGAGAAGCTCCAGTATTATCCTGGGCACCAGGGCACCTGAAATTATTTCCAGCTTGTGTCTAGAGAAAAACTTTGTTATGCTTTGGAGTTGTGTACTTTGCCTGGCTACAGCAGTGGAGTTTGGGTTCAGATGCTGGGACATTAATATGGCAGCTATAGCGCCCACCCATTTCTCAAGGGTGCTTCTCAATTTTTCTGCCACTCAGGTGTTCCCATGAGTTTTAGCTGCTTAGTCTACATCACTCCGGTGATTTTGTTGTTGAATTATTAGAGCCTGGCCAGTGGATGAATTAACATGATCTTGGCTATGGAAATGAGCATTATCTGCTGGGGCTTATGGAGGACAGGGCTTTGGAGGTGGGAGGTAGCTGCCCACAAGACAGTGAGAAATACCATAGTTTTCAGCATGGGTGTCAGGAACCTTCAAATTATTCACATTTGGCCCCTCTGTATAGAGTATTCATGCATGGTGGGGGTGAGCCCTTAGTATGGCCACAGCAGTGAGGTGTGACTTCTGCTACTGGGGCTTCAGAAGGCTGGGTTTTTGACCCAACCACCTCTCAAGGGAGCCTGGGAGTTTTGAGCCATGAGAACTTGTTTTTCCATTAATTTTTAACTGCTTGGCGTGCATCTCCTAGGAGCTTTAGTTGGGAATCAATAGAGCAGGGTCAGTGGGTGAGTCAACACAGAGGAGGCTGTGGGAGGTAGGCATGGCAGCCTGGGCATCTGAAGGGCAAGGTGCTAGGAGACTGGGGAGTGCAGTTCACCTCAACTCTGACAAACACTAGTGTTCTCACTACATGCTCCACTGGGACAGTGGAGCATGTAAATTTATTCAGATTTGTATCCTTGCAAAGAATATTCAGAAAGTACTAAGGGCTGGAGTGGTGGGGTGTGGGTGAGTATGCCAGAGATTCAACAAGCACTTGGACCATCCACTTTCTAAGATCCCACTACAATTTTCATCCTTTTGGGACCAATATTCCCACATATCATAGTTTGATATGCATCTCCCTAGTCATTTAGTCAGTAATTAGTAGAGTAGGGCAGATGAGTCTCTACAACCTCAAAATGGTAGAGACAGTAGAAAGTTGACGTGGCTGCTGGGGTTTCTAGAAGCAGATGATATGGGCAGAGCCTGTCTAACCCAACTCAGTGGAATACAAGAATTCTCATCCTGAGCACTATGATGCCTGACGTGATTTTCAGTTTTGTGTCTCTGCAGAGAATATTTGTGAAGCAAAGGAGTTATGCACTTGGCATAGCTGCAGCTCTGGAGTGTGGGTATTGTTGCTATGGTTTCCGCAGGGTAAGTATAAGGTCTGCCTACCTCCTGCGGATGCCCAGGTGTTTATTGCCTTGGGGTCCAGAGTTCCATGAATGTTAGCTCCTGGACTGCATGTCCTGGGAGATTTCGTTGGGCATCAGCAGAGCAAGGCAGGTGAATGAGCCAATGTGGCAGTGGTTATTGGACAACGTGGCAGCCAGGGTTTGTGGAGAGATGCAGGATTGAGGGGAATCTACTCACCCAACTCTGAGAAACAGCAGTTCTCCGCCTGTGCTACTACCGGAAGTTAGTAGCAGTTTATCATCTCTGCAGAGAATATTTGGAATTGGTAGAGTTGAACCCTTGAAGTGTTGCAGTGTATGTGTGGCTGCCAGGGTTCCACAAGGGTGGGTACTTGTCCTGCTTGCCTACTGAGGTGGCCAAGAAGTTTTCTGCCAGGGGTATCAGTGTTTCCTTGAACTTTAACTGCTTGGCATACATCTCCAGGGCATTTCAGTTGGAAATCAGAAGAGCATGGCTGGTGGCTATGTCAAAATGACAGCATCTGTGGGAGGTGGACATGCAAGCCAGGATTTCTGGATGGATGGAGGGTTGGGGTAGGTGAACTACCCTGACTCCAAGAAACACCAGAATTCCCAGCCTGGGTAGTGGGGTGCCTGAAATTATTCATTTTGATGACTCTGCAGAGAATATTTGTGAAGTGGTGGAGCTGAGCCCTTGACATAATAGTGGCAATGGGGTGTAGGTATGGTTGCTGGAACTTTTGCATGGCAGTACCCAGCTTGTCCCCGTACTGAGGGTACCCCTGAGTTTTCAGCAGTAGACACCAGTGTTTCCATGAATTTTAACTGCTTTTCTTACATCTCCTGGGAGATTTAGTCAGGCATCCATAGATCAGTGCAGTTGGTGAGTGAACTTGGCAATAGCTCTGAGAGGTGAGTGTGAATGCCCTGTCTTCCAGGACAGGAAGTTTGGGAGCGGATCTATATCCTGACTCTGAAAACCAGAAGAGTTTTTCAATCTCATTTTATTTTCTATGGGCCCAAATCTTTTTTTTTCACCTGCCCTCTGAAGTGCATAATGTGTAACTGAAGCAAAGTTTGCCCTTGATTTTTTCTTAAAGTCATCATAACTTTTGGGTCTAATTAAATGGAGAGTGGATATTTTTATAATTAAATGAATAATTAAATGGACCTTTTCAGATACAGGTATTTGCAATTACATATTTTTATGTAGTCATAGAATACAACTTACACCTTTTAGATTGTATATACTTTTACACAAATCACTTCTCTATTTTTCTTTTTTATAATAAACTCTAGAAAATGATGTCTTTGTAAAAAATGCTGAAACATAAAGATAGAATTTTTAATTTTAATTCATTTATGTCTCTGCAAACATATTAGCTGCTAATATAATCAAATAGGGTCCAGAAGATTTGAGAGGCACTACTGTCTCTCCATTCAGCTGCTCAACTCCCTAGAACTAGCTTAGTCATAGCCCACCTCCCAGAGAGAGCTCTGCAAGTTATTTTAATCTTGGTGTTACTTAGTCCTAGGTTTGGCTTAATTATCCTTTCCTGGGATATTAGCAATTGATTAGACCTGCACTAGGTATGGTTACCTGGAGATTTACATGTGAGTGGCAGTCTTTGACTTTGCAAAGAATGGTTCTTTGTGGGCAGGCCTTGGGCTTTTGGTGTTCTTGGAAGAAGAAAACCTGTGTTTTAGGATGAAGCATTCATATTGGTAGGAGATCTTCTGAGGACATGGTCAGAGAAAGCTGATTATCAGCCATAGGCCTGGGAATCTAAAACCTTTACTTGTAGTAACAGTTTGTTTAATTATTGGTGATAAGTAAAAGCTCTTTGGATATGTGCTGAATTTGTGGTTTGTCTGTCACCAGTCATTGAAGTAAAAGGGAATTTATTCACTGGTACTGTTGGGGTCTTCCAACTGATCCCTTTTTATCTGGCTTCCCTTGGTCTGGATAAATTTATAGGAAATACAGCACTTGAACTAATATTTTAAAGTGAATTATGTAGAAACAAAGGTAGCTGAGGAATCTAGTCAAAGAATGTATGATTCTTCTCATATAGGAGTTTTACTGGTATGTTAAAAGGGAGAACAAACAAGGTGATTCTGGTTTTACATAGTAAAATTTGAGCCCAGATAATAACTATAAAACTGGAGAACAACAAAAAAAGGTGTTTTTATTTTGTGTAAAAAATAGTATAGAATTTTTAACAGATGATAAATGACCTTCATTGGGAAGTTGTAGCTTAACAGTGCAGCACCTGTTTAGCATGTGTGAGGTTCTGAGTTTGATCCAAGGCATTATAAAAACTAACGATGATAATAATACAGATGATGATGATGTCTATAATAATTATAGACCTCATTCCCATGACCTGAACGAATGGTTTGAGGCTTTTCATGTTCCTGAGTGAGCAGATGCCCTCGGGCTACACTAGCATATGACAGGACATATGGAGATGTTACTGGTGCCTGCTCAAGCAAATCGATGATCAACAGGAAGACAAGTGATACAAGTGATGGTGACGATGATGATGATGACGATGATAATGATGATGATGATGATTATAAATGCTTTATTGAAAGTAAGCTATACAGGAACTTGTGGAACAAATTTGATCATGAAGATTAGAACCTTGATTTAATATAAATCAATTAGTTGCCAGCAAATTAGCTATCTGGTTTATGTGTCATGAATTTCTTTGTACTTTTGAGCTAGAGTTTGGAAAAGAAGTATAGGCTGAAACAGAAAAGGGTATTATTGTTGACCTATATAAGGTTATGACCTATATAAGGTTTCATATTATGATCATGAATTAGTTCATCAAGTAAGTGAATGGAGCTTGTTAAAAGAGTAGCACCAGGAACTCAGGGCATTTCCATTAAAAATTGAGGAAAATAAGATGAATTCACACAAATAGAGCAACAAATTTGGGTGGGAAAAAGTCCTATCTGGCAGAAAAAATTTCTATGTTATGAATAATTTTTAATTTAGGTATATTTTCATGTCACATTACGCTAACACTTGTTAATATTTAATACCATACATTGTCAGTGTCACTTGCTATTTTATACTAACATACTAAAATATGGCTTTTAATTACTGACTTTTTGTTTATCTTCAAAACACAACTTAATATGCAAAAATGATTTTAATAGGTGTATATATGCACAGATTATTTAAGAATACATATAGTAGTAACATTGAGTGGATCATATATTAGAATGCTCTTTATGTTTTTTTTTTTTTTTTTGCTTTTTGGGTCACACCTGGCGATGCTCGGGGTTACTCCTGGCTCTGCACTCAGGAATTACTCCTGGCAGTGCTCGGGGGACCACATGGGATGCCGGGAATCGAACCCAGGCCAGCACAGACCGGCCGCGTGCAAGGCAAATGCCCTACCCGCTGGGCTATCGCTCTGGCCCCTAGAATGCTCTTTAAATACTTATGTTTTGCTTGTTAAATTTTTTGGGGCTATGTTTGATAGTTTTCAGGGTTTACTTCTAGCTCTACAGACAGGAATCACTCCTGTCAGACTCAGGGAAGATATAGGGTGCTGGGGATCAAACTTAGGTCAGCTGCTTGCAAGCCAAGAGCACTGACCACTCTATTATTACTCTTGCCCTAGACTACATGTAATTTAAAGATAGGCATTTATATAAGATTATTATGGATACTAAACCAAATGCACCAATACTTAGTATATGATACATACTCACAGAGCTATGTTACATGCATTTTTATTGTAAAAAACTTTTGAATATTAAGTGAAAAATTATGATTATCGCAAATAAGAGACAAAACACTAAACTTCCTGGAACAAAATAGAAAATATTTTAATAAAATTTAATAAAGGGATTATTATTCCAAATGCATCAAGAATACTTAAAATAACAGAAAATAATCTACACTTAAAAATGGGCAAAAGACCTGAATAGTTTCCTATCAAGACACACACACAAACACACATGCCAAGCATCATGGGATATTTTTATTGGCAATTAAAACAATAAAATACTGTTATAAACCACTTAGAATTGCAGATTTCATTTTTCTCAGTACCAAATGGGGTGCAAATGGGAGCAATAGAAACTCTCAGTTACTGTTGGAAAGCATGTGAAATAGTGCTGCTACTTTTCTAATTGTCATAATTTTATAGCTTCTTATAAAAGTAAGCATATTCTAATAGTATGATCTAGCAATTCTGTTACTTGCTTTTATTGTTTTTGGTGTTTTTTGAGGTGGGCTATACCAGTGGTACTCAGGAATCACTTATTCCTGGCAATATGGTCAAGTATCACTCTTGGTGGGATTCTGGAAAAAATACATGGTGCCTAGGACTGAATCTGGGTTCGTCTTATGCAAAGAAAGCACTTCACCTACTACCATATTGATTTACTAAATAGAATACAGGTGACTTAGTGATTAAAAGACAGAAGTGGGGTACAATTAGATGGAATGATCACATGAGAATAGTACTGTTTAAGAAAGGAGTAGGGATTGAGGCGTGTGAAAATGGTTTTATAAAATTTTTCGTGTATCAAAGGAACGATGGAAGCATGATTAGGAATAATTTGTAAAATTAGGAAGACCTGTTACAGTAAATAAATTACAAATCACTTGTATCACTTGTCTTTCTGTTGTTCATCAATTTGTTCAAGACGGCACCAGTAAAATCTCCATAATTCCTGTTGCATGCTAGTGTAGCCCAAGGGCATCTGCTTGCACCAGGAACACAAAGAGCCTCAAAATATTCATTCAGGTCATGGGAATGAGGTCTATAATTGTTACTGGTTTTTGGCATATCAAATACAACACAGGTAGTTTGCCAGGCTCTGCCGTGTGGGTGCTATACTCTTGTAGTAGGCTCTCAGTTTATACATTTACTGATGAACGGCAATGGGGAGAGATCGGCTTATCTCTTAGGTGGAGCTCTGACTAGCTGTGGAGTCCAGATGTTGAAAATGACAGCCCTCATGGTGTTGGGGTGCCTCTGGCTTCTTGCAAGGTTCTATTGGAATGTGGGTCAGGGCTAGAACTCATCTTCCCTTCTGGATGCCTCATGATCAGCTGTGCACAGGGAGAGCCAGTAGCAGCTCTGCGCTGAATATCTGTGTCTATGGTTCAAGTATACCTGGGCTTTAAATAGGCTTCTCTGTAAGGGTGGGACTCTTGGTGATCAGGGCTTGAGATTGGAAATTACAAAAAAAAATTATTAAAATAGTCACTCTTAAGCAATTTCATCATAGTACTATTACTTATAAATAATGATTTGCGTACAATTTTGCATCTTAACTTTGTATTTAGACTTTGTTATAAATTGTCATAATCTTAACATATTTGCTAGCAAAAATATACAAGTTTTAGTATAGTAGAACTGGGAAATTTTATGAAAAGCTTTTTAGTGAAAAAAAAATCATTCTTAATACAGAAAAGATGGCAGTCCCAATCAGTTATTGTGAAGCCAAAGGAATTAGCTTATAAAAATAATATAAATAAAATTCTAAAGTAGGAAACACTGAAAGTAGATTTATGTAGCTTCTTTAATTAGGCTAAATTGAGTATTCATTTATATATATTGTAATAGATATAAGATGGTCATAGGGAAAGCCGGTAGCAGCTCTGCCTTGTGTATATGAGTCTCTGGATCAGGCACACCTGGGCTGGGCTTGAAATAGACTGCTATAGGGTGAGTCTCTGACGAGCCAGGCCTGTGATCAGCTCTTCTGCTGGGTGGAGCTCTGATAAGCTGGGGAGTCTGTATGTGTAAAATGGCGGGCTCATAGTGTGGGGGTTCTTCTGGCTTCTTGCAAGGCTCTTCTGGAATAGCAGGCCAGGGCTAGAACCTGCCTTCCCTCCTGGGCACCTGTGATATAGCTGGGCAGAGGGAGAGCCCAGTAGCTGCTCTGCCCCGTGTGAGTATCTGGATCAGGCATATCTGGTCTGGGCTTGAAAAAGACTGCTGTAGGGTGGGACTCTGACCCTGTGCCCAGCTGATTATGAGGCACCCGTAAGGGAAGGCAGGTTCTAGCCCTGGCCCGCCATCCCAGCAGAGCCTTGCAAGAAGCCAGAGGAACCCCCACACCATGAGAGTGCCATTTTCCACATCCGGCCTCCCCAGCTTGTCAGAGCTCTACCCAGAAGAAGAGCTCTGAAAAGCCCGACTCGCTTGCCACTTTGTGGCTGCAGTTCATCAATAAATGCACAAGATGAGAGGCAACTACAAGAGTATCCCACCCACACGGCAGAGCCTGGCAAGCTATCCATGTCGTATTTGATATGCCAAATACCAGTAACAATTATAGTCCTCATTCCCATAACCTGAAGGAATGGTTTGCGGTTCTTTATGTTCCTGGAGCCAGCAGATGCCCTTGAGCTACACTGGCATGTGGCAGGACATATGGAGATGTTATTGGTGTCCTCTGAAGCAAATCAATGAACAACAGGAAGACAAGTGATACAAGTGAAGTTATATATATATATATATATATATATATATATATATATATATATATATACATACATATTCTTATTCCCAGTAGTATTCTTTTCTTTGTTTTTCTTTTTGGGTCACACCTGGCAATGCTCAGGGGTTACTCCTGGCTCTTCACTCAGGAATTACTCCTGGCAGTGCTCCGGGGACCATATGGGATGCCGGGGATTGAACCCGTCGGCCGCATGCAAGGCAAATGCCCTACCTGCAAGCTATGGCTCCGCCCCCAGTAGTTTTCTTTTCAAATATTACCAATGTGTGACTATCTGAGATGTATGGATAATACCTCATCATTACATTATGATTCTCTTTCTTAGGATCAAGTAAGGTAAAAATATCATTGAAAGGAAATCAATTTTAGTCAAACTTTTCATTTATTATGAGCAGGCATAAGGTGACAAATTCTCATGAATACATGCTAGGGCTAGTTTCCAGGTACAATTTATGAATTTCTAAATTTAATAAGATAGTTTCATTTTTTCAGGGTGCTTAGTTAGCTTCCAGATCCTGCTCTTATCTAGGTCTTGATGACTCTGATTAAGCATTTATAGTTGAGAATCAAAATAGATCACCAGGCCTTATTACTTGGACAAGTTTTATCAATATCCACTTACAGCAAATTTAGCTTAAGTTTAAAATACTAGTATCATTTTATGTAAAAGATCAGAGTTTTAGGTTTTGCTTTGCTTTAAAATATAAAAGGAGATTAAGAAGGCATATATATCAGGGTTTGGAAAATGTTAATGTCAATATCAGTACCTCTGGAATCATATAAAGCAGGCTCAATTTTAATTGTTTGGAGAAAGTTGGCAATTTTTATCAGTGATAATTCCCAGATAATTTCTTTGATGTTAGTCTTTTGGGCATGACTTTATAAAGCAACAGGTTAATACATCTTAAATAAATCCCACCAATCTGGAGAAACAGTGATTACATTCAAAAGAAGTGAACCATGACAAAAAAACATGTTTCATTGCATTTTTCCAATATGTGAACCCAAGTAATGTCCTTTAAACTGTAAGTGACATAATAGTATTCAATTAATAATAATTTTTAAATAATCAACATATTTATCAAAATAATTTTTACAAAAAATTATTTACTCAAAACTGTGAAGAAAAGACAATCACCACCATGTTCAAGGCCAGACTCCACTGCTTGTATAGTCCCACCAATAAGTTAATCCACTTATTAATTAATCTATGGATTAATTAATCTATTGATTACCACTCAGGTTCTGTGACTAAATGTAACTTCATTAAATGAAGACACTTCTGTACCTCAAAAGAAACAGTGAGCAAGATGCAAAAAATGCCCACGATTTGGAAAGAATATTTACCCAATACCCATACGGTAGGAGTTAATATCCAAGATATATAAGGCAAAGGTAGAACTTTACAAGAAAAGGTCCAACCCCTTCATAAAAATGTCAAGAACAAACGAACAGAAACTTCCTCAAAGAAAAAATTCAAATGGTCAATAGACATATGGAAAAAATGCTCTTTATTACCAATCATCAGGAAGATGCAAATCAAAAGAATTTAGATGTTCTTCAAAAAACTGGATTGAGCTCCCATTTGGCCCAGTGATACCACTTCTGGTAATATACTTTGGGGGCCCCCAAAACACAGAGAAGAAACATATTCACTTCTATGTTCATCACAGTGGGGTGTGTGAGTGGGGGAGGGGTTAGTACCAAAACTAGAGAAGAAAAGTGCTTGCCATAATGGCAGGTTGGGGAAGAGGGTGGTTAGATCCAAAGTGGGAACATAGATGCTGGGAAATGTACACTGGTGGAGGGATGGTTGGTGCAACACTGAATAACTTAAACCCAATCATGAACATACTTTGTAATGGTCTATCACATGATGACTCAATTAAAAAAATATGTTATATATATTATATATATTTATATATTATATATAAACCCTCCAAAATGCATGCACTTAGTAAAATACAATATAGGATATAAAATACAATATAGATGTATAATATAGAATTGCATATTATATTTTGATCAAAACAAAATGTTCTTGTATTTCCTTACAAGGAAATATTCTTCCTGCTCGTCAGAGTCCCACCCTACAGCCATCTATTTCAACCCAGGTATGCCTGATCCAGAGATTCAGAGACATGGGGTAGAGCTGCTACCGGCTCTCCCTGTTCCCAACTGATCATGAGGCACCAGGAGGGAAGGCTGTTTCTAGCCCTGGCCTGCCAGACCAGCAGAGCTTCGCAAGAAGCCAGAGGAAGCCCCACACCATGAGGGGCCACCATTTTCAACATCTGGACTCCACAATTCGTCAGAGCTCCACCCAGCAAAAAAGCTGATCTTTCCCTGTGGCTGTGCAGTTCATCAATGCATGCACAAAATATGAGGCTACTACAGGAGTATCCCATCCACACAGCAGAGCCTGACAAGCTACCCATGTAGTACTTGACATGCCAAAACCAGTAACAATTATAGACCTCATTCCCATGACCTGAAGTAATGATTTGAGACTCTTCATGTTCCTGGAGCAAGCAGATGCCCTTGGGCTGCATTAGCATGTGACAGGATGTATGGAGATGTTACTGGTGCTTGCTCAAGGAAATCGATGAGCAACAGGAAGAAAAGTGATACAAGTGAAGTATTTCCTTAAGAAAAAAAAATTGGGCTGGAGAGATACTACTGGAAAAAATAGTTCTTGCCTTGCATGTGTAGTCTCCAGTTTCTATCCCCTGCACAGAATATAGACCCATGAGCACTTCTAGTAGTCACTCCTTAGCACAGAGTAGTTCCTGAGCACAAGTCTTTATGTGCAGAAGCAGTTCTTCCCTAGAAAAATGTAACTAGTAAGAAAAAGAAAGAAGATGAGCACTTCAAAGCATCTAACCCTTTAATTAGTGAATCTAAAATAATTTTCTACTTGGTTATTTCTGACAAGATGCATTTATGTCTACTTAGAAATATTAACTAAGATATCCACCACAAGACTCAGGGTCACCTTGAGAAGATTTAGTACCTTCCTAGATAGGGTTTTTCAGTACAATGGTTTTGATAAATTCAGTGTATTTAAACTTCTGATTCAAAATCATGGTGTCTTAATAAAGTCATAATGAATCCAATTTTAAAGTTTAGATACACATTAGCCAAATTATCACAGTTGCAATATAAAACATTAAAGAAAAATTTTTATCGATAATATTCAAACCATTTTACTCTTTAAATTAAATATATGAGAATATATCTGAAAACTTTGGAAAACATGAAATAAATGAATAATTATAGTCACATATTTAGTGCTATGTGTTTCTTCACCAGGGAGTTTATCTCTCACTGAAACAAAATGAGTTATATTCCTTTTCTGAAATATACTCTATGTTGGACAGTGCTTACAACTCCACATAAACACCTTAAGATGCTTCTTTCCTTCCTTTCTTCCTTCTTTCCTTCCTTCCTTGTAGGAAGGAAGAAATAGTGCTTGAAAAAATATAGCTTGCCTTCCTTACTTTCTCTTTTGTATTTCTGCTTGTATTGATGATAATGGCCACTTTTTATTGATTATTTTTGTACTTTCTAAAATATATATATAACTTCATCAATCTCCTATAAAATCTGCTGGTATATAAGTCATTCTTTTCTAAAATGTGATGTTATCTACAACTATTCTTTTTTTTTTTTTTTTTTTTTGCTTTTTGGGTCACACCCGGCAATGCTCAGGGGTTTCTCCTGACTCTGCACTCAGGAATTACTCCTGGGTGCTCAGGGGACAATATGGGATGCCGGGCATCGAACCTGAGCCAGCATGGCGCCGGCCGCGTGCAAGGCAAATGCCTTACCCGCTGGGCTATCACTCTGGCCCCTCTACAACTATTCTTAGTCATCATATTTTAAAGAAATATTTAACATATCTTCAATTAACAGAAAGTCTGTTCCATTTTCATTAATAACAATAATGATGTGCCAGATTCTTCACTAAGCAATTTTTACAATTGAGTAATGTGTTATTATTAGTAATAATTTATATTGATGATATATGTAAATGGAGATGATTAAATAATTAAAGCTATTTTTAATTCGTATAGTTGCATGGTAATGAAAGTGGATCGCTTCCTGTATAAGATAGAAAGTAACAGATAAATTTTTATTTTACACAGGTCATTGTAGTAACTCTTCAAAATATGACTTAAATTAAGGAGAGATAACTTAAAGAGGAAAGGTAAGAGTTAGGAAGACCATTGAGACAATTACTCCAGTAATCACATGAAAAATGGTAAAGCTAGAACAAATGTGAGGTGGCCTGAGGAAAATAATTCATGTCTGGATATAAAAAATAATCAGTCAAGAATGGAGAAACTATGAAGTGGTTAAGGAACTGCCTTGTACATTGCCACCTCTGTTCAGTCCTCAGTATGAACATAGGGTTCTCCTGAGTATATCAGGAGTGATGCTCGAGCTCATAGCTAGCAGTTAGCCTGCAGCACAACTGGTGTCGCCCAAAAGTAACAACCACAACAGAACCAAAAGTATTAGTCTAGGTAACTCAGATGACTGAGTGTTAAAGAAGTAAAGATAAAATTATTAAAGGAGGACTGTGCAATACCGGATATGAACTACAAGCTGCGTGTTGACAGCCTGTACTTTACTGACTATAGTTAATGAGAAACAGGAATGACAAGCAGTTTCATACATGATAAAATTAAATATTTGCTAGGAGCTAGGATTTTCAAATAGAAATATCCAATAGGAAGTTTATTATAAATGTCTTGCAGGAGAGAGGTTCGATTAAATGACTAGTGTGAAAAATAACAGGGATCTGATCAATGAAGACCAACATGAAGTTGAAATTATCCAGAGATAATTGGTAGAATATATGAAAGAAGTGTGAAAGTTACTGGATACCAGCATATTTGAAGTAAGGCATAAATCCTATGAAAATTATGTGAAAACAAAGGAATTAAGAGAGAACATTTAAAGAGTGATTGCATTGAATATTATAGCTTTCCTTTTTTTTCTTGCTCAGGGGTTTCTCCTGGCTCTGCACTCAGGAATCACTCCTGGCAGTGCTTGGGGGAACCATGGGATGCCGGGGATCGAACCCGGGCCAGCATAGGCCATCCGCGTGCAAGGCAAATGCCCTACCCGCTGAACTATCGCTCCAGCCCCATCATAGCTTTCCTTTTATCAGAAAATTTGAAAAAAAATATTGAACTTGAAAAAAGCAATGACTCTTAAAACATAATTTTGGTCAAGTTCCTGATCTCAATTTACCTGCTCTATTTCTGTCATATTATTAAGACAAACACTGATTTGGAAATCTATAAAAATTTTCAGTTGGAATCTTAAATAAAACAAACCACAGCAGTATAAAAATGGCTTGCTTGTTTTGGAATTATATTCCTATGTGTTTATTAAATTTTATTATTTTTTAATTCATCTGTCTTTTTTATTGAATCACTGTGAGATAGAAAAACTGGATTGCACAATGAGGAAAAAGGGAGAGTAAAGAGAGAGCAAGAGAGAGCAGGACTGTGAGAGTTAGAGAGAGAAAAAGAGAATGAGAGAGAGAGAGAGAGAGAGAGAGAAGAAAAGTACTTGCCATAGAGACAGACTGGGGAAGAGGGGAGGGAATCTGGAGACACTGGTGTTTGTATAGGTGCACTGGTAGAGGCATCGGTACTGGAACATTGTATGATTAAAACTCAATCAAAACAGCTTTGCAATTGTATTTTTCACAGTGGTATAAGAAAATAATTTTAGAAAATAAAATAAAATAGTTCTTAAAAAAAAGAAATAAAAAGAAAAAACTTGCTTGCTTTATTTGAAGGATTGCTTATCCCTTTTTTCTGTCCCTGAGTAATATAAAAATAGGATGGGACTCATTCATAAGACCAATAAAGGGTCACTGTCACTGTCACTGTCTTCCCGTTCATCATCGATTGGCTCGAGCGGGCACCAGTAACATCTCCATATATCCTGTCTCATGCAAGTAGAGCCCAAGGGCATCTGCTTGCTCCAGGAACATAAAGAGCCTCAAACCATTCCATCAGGTCATGGGAATGAGGTCTATAATTGTTACTGGTATCTGGCATATCAAATACGACACGGGTAGTTTGCCGGGCTCTGCCGTGCAATTAGCATACTCTTGTAGTCATCTCTAAATCCAGCATTTATTGATGAACCGTGCGGCCACAAGCAGCTGCATGAGCCTGGCTATAATAGGCTCTTCTGCTGGGTGGAGTTCTGACGAGGGGGAAGTCCAGATGTGGAAAATGGAGGCCCTCATGGAGTGGGGGTCGTCTGGCTTGTCGCGAGGCTCTGCTGGGGTGGCAGGCCAGGTCTAGAACCTGCCATCCCTCCTCGGTGCCTTGTGAGCGGCTGGGCACAGGGAGAGCCAGTAGCAGCTCTGTCCCATGTCTGTAAGTCTCTGGATCAGCATACCTGGGCTGGATTTAAAAAAGACTGTTGCAGGGTGGATCTCAATGAGGTGGGCTGTGATAGGCTGGTTTGCTGGGTGGAGTTCTGACGAGAGGGAAGTCCGGATGTGGAAATCGGAGGCCCTCATGGAATGGGGGTTGTCTGGCTTGTTGTAAGTCTCTGCTGGGGTGGCAGGCAAGGGCTAGAACCCGCCATCTCTCCTGGGCACCTCGTGAGCGGCTGGGCACAGGGAGAGCCAGTATCAGCTCTGTCCCATGTCTGTGAGTCTCTGACAGAGGGGGACATACATGCATGCCTATTCACATATATAAACACACTTGCCCACATGTGCTCACACACATGGTCCACTTCCTCACATGTAAAATATCCGGGGGCCAGAGCATTAGTACAGCGAATAGGGTGTTTGCCTTGTATGCAGCCAACCCATGTTCCATCCTCGGCATCCCATAGGGTCCCCCCAGTACCGCCAGGAGTAATTCCTGAGTGCAGAGCCAGGAGGAACCCCTGAGCATTGCCGGGTGTGTCTCAAAAAGCCAAACAAACAAAAAAAAAATCATGCCCACGCATGTTCACACATGTGCAAACAAGCTATACATGAGTGCTCACATACACATGTTCACCCCGCCTCACATGCTGACACATGAAAGCATGTTTCACAGCTACATGTTCACACAGTTACACGTGTGCTCACACACGTTCACACCCCACTCACATGCTAACACACGTGCACACCTGCTCACACCCGCAGGCAGGCCTGTCCCTCTCACGGACACTCACCGGCGCCACCCGCCCACCATCCCTCCAGCAGAGACGGCTTGACTCACGGCCCAGGCAGAGCGAGTGTGGGAACTGGATGGAGCTGAGGCCGCCTGGCTCACACTTCACGTCGAACAGGGGCCCGCAGACCACCCAGGGCTTCACCACCAGGTCAGCAAACTTGCTCCACGACAGGACGCTAATACTTGATGTCCACCTTCCGGGTGACCTAGAAGATGAGGCCGGTCTCTGTGCACTGGTACGTGCCCTCCCAGTCCACCTTCAGGAGAAACTGCCCCTTGGAAAGCAGCCGTGGGGGTGACTTGCTCACTGAGTCTGGCCCAAAATGATGAAAAAAAAAACTGTGAATAAAGTTCACAGTTTTTGGTAACAGTTTTCTTATCTTAAAAATTGAGTGTGGGCTGGGGTCTGCTGGAGAGGTAGGAGGGGAAGTTCACATGTCTTGCATGCCATGAGCCTGGTCAGTCTGAGGGGCCACTATAAATCAGATGGCCAGGAGTAATCTGATCACCAAGGGCCCATCATCACTGTGGTCTTGGGTTCTCACATTGAATTGCTAAATCACCAAAAAAGGCTCCCAGGTCTCTGAGCTCCAATTAAGAAGCCCCTATATGCCTCTCCCTAAATTTAGTGTGAGCTAGAATGTGTCTTCTATATCTGTCTTCACTGTCTTCCCATTGTTCATCAATTTGCTTGAGTGGGCACTAGTAACATCTCCATTAATCCTGTCACAAGCAAGTGCAACCCCAAGGGCATCTACTTGCTTCAGGGACAGGAGGAGCCCAAAACCATTCTTCAGGTTATGGAACTGAGGTCCATAATAGTTACTAGTCTTTGGCATAAAAAGTAAATAAAACACAGTAGCTTGCCAGGCTTTACCGTGTAGGTGGTATAGTCTCAGTAGAAGACTCTCAACCCGAGCATTTACTGATGAAACTTAAAGGGGGAAAATCAGGTTTTCTCTTGGATGGAGCTCTGAGGAACTATGGAGTCTGGATGTTGAGAATGACTAACTGCATGATGTGTGATTTGCTCTGGCTTCTTGCCAGGCTTACTGGTATCAGTTAAAACATGTCTGTAACTATTTACTATGTATAAATGTGAAAGAAATTGGGAAGAAACTTATGCAAAATTCAGTATCCTATAAAAATAACACGAGGCTGCTTTGCGGCCAGGCGCCAAGGGACATGTGGGTCTGGCATGGGTGGGTCTCTCTCTTCCGGGGCAACTGGCATGGAGGTAGAGGAAAGGGCAGGGCCCAAAACTCCACTACGAGTTCAGCCAGCCTGGTCTCTACCATGCTCATGAGAGCAAACCCTTGGAGCAATGTTGGACTCGGCCAGGGAATGGCCGAGCCCCTTACTAGGAGGTCAGCTCCATGGGTTGCTTCCACATGGGGCCGGGCCGAGCAGCACAGCTGTGGGTCTGAAGTGGATGAGTCTGGATCTCTTCAGGGGTTGCAAATTAGCTGAGTCTGGCGTGGGTGGGTCTCTCTCTTCCGGGGCAACTGACATGGAGGTGGAGGAAAGGGCAGGGCCACCCAAAACTCCACTCTGAGTCCAGCCAGCATGGTCTCTCCCCGCTCATGAGAGCAAATCCTTAGAGCAATGTTGGACTAGGCCAAGGGATGGCCGAGCCCCTTACCATGGGTTGCTTCCACATGGGGCCAGCCGAGCAGCGTAGCTGTGGGTCTGAAGTGGTACCAGGTACCAAACTGAAGCTATATTTGAAATAGCTTTTATTTCTGAACCTTTATGTTTTGGTGGGGGTTTGGGGTGGGATTGGTGTTGAGTCATACTTAGTGATACTCAAATCTTACTCCTCGATTTGTGTTCAGGTGGTGCTGGGAGGGACCCATATACAGTGTGGGGACAACTGTAGGTGGACCATTATGGTTTTTACTAGCTACATATTACTACCTTCCTGTGTTACCTTTATATTTTAAAATATGTTGTTTAAAAAGATATACCTAAGGAACAGAAAGATAGTACAGTGGGTAAGGCGCTTGACTTGTGTTCAGTTTGGTACCTGGTACCACATGTGGTCTCTGGAGCCAAGCAAGGAATGATTCCAAGAGTTCAGAGCTAGCAGTAAGGCCTGAGCATTTATTGGACGTACTCTTATATGTATGTATGTATGTATGTATGTATGTATGTATGTATGTATATATATATACATATACACACACATTTATACTTAGTAAGATGTGACTACAAGAGCATCCCACCCGCATGGCAGAGCCTGGCAAGCTACCCATGTGGTATTTGATATGCCAAATACCAGTAACCATTATAGACCTCATTTCCATGATCTGATGGAATGACTGAGGCTCTTTATGTTCCTGGAGTAAGCAGATGCCCTTGGGCTACACTAGTATGTGATAGGATGTATAGAGATGTTACTGGTGTCCACTCAAGCAGATCGATGATCAACGGGAAGACAAGTGAAGTGATACAAGTGAACACTTGAAGACTGCAGCAAATAAATTTAAAGTAAAATTTACACTATAAATCAGTCTGTGAATCAATAGATGAACTAAACTATCAAAATATGTAGTTATTTTCTTCCTCTTTGTCTTTTTTTAAATTTTGGTTCACACACAGAGATGCTCAGGGGTGACTCCTAACTCCACACTCAGGAATTACTCCTGGAAGAGCTCAAGGGACCATATGGGATGCTGAGGATCAAACCCAGGTTGGCCGTGTGCAAGGCAAATGCCCTACCCGCTGGACTATCGCTCAGGCCCCTTTTTTTGTCTTCTTTGAACAAAATTTAAAATTTACCTGCTTGGGGCTGGAGCGATAGCCCAGCGGGTAGGGCGTTTGCCTTGCACGTGGCCGGCCTATGCAGGCCCGGGTTTGATCCCAGGCATCCCATATGGTCCCCTGAGCACCGCCAGGAGTAATTCCTGAGTGCAAAGCCAGGAGAAACCCCTGAGCATTGCCGGGTGTGACCCAAAAAAGCAAAAAAAAAAAAAAAAAAAAAAACCTTAAAATTTACCTGCTTATTCCTATGACATCATAATTCAACATCTATCAACAACATTTTCTGAGGAATAAAGCAGCAAGTTTTAATTTTGTGGGTACACTAAATAATTAATAAATTTTGTTTCAAACTGAAAATGTATTTCTATTTTCTGTACTCTGTAACAGAGAAATGTGAAAGGTATAATAACATAAAAATAGTAATAAAATAGTTATATACAGTTAAGCATCATTAAATATACCCAATGAAATTAAATTTTTTAAAGAACGAATAAAAATAAATCATCCCTGAAAAGTTTGAGGTGGAAGAAAGAAAAGCAAATAACCTGGAGAAATTTTCAAGAACTTTTTCTCTTAAGTTTCATTCATTAAGATGATAAACACTTTCACCATGTAGATTTGTTTAAAATGAAGAAATATCTTACCCTTCCAGAGATAAGTTTAATAAAAATGAGCCTGTCACAAGTAAGGCAAAAATAGACATTTAAAGTGCTACTTTTATTACTTAAATCTTTCCATTTTTGGTCTATGCATGTATAAATTATTTACAATATACTAGGCAATTTGTCTTGAGCTATTTTGTTTAAATATATGTACTGACCTTTCAGTACTGTGAAGATTTGTTAGCAAGTCACCTATTTTAGCCTGTGTTATCTTAAATTAAAGTATAAGAAAATATATGTTTAGAAAATTATCTGTAAGGGAAAATATTTAAATTTTACTGCAGGTATTCTAAGAGAATAAGATTTATAAATCTGGCATTTCCTCAATACATGAGGTATTCTAAAAGATTTTATAGAATTTCTTGCTGCAAGTGTTTCTGCTGCATTACTAATTTACTGTACAGTGATTTTTGCCATCAGAGAGCAATTTCTTTTTCCTTTTCTGGGTCACACCCAGTAGAGCTCAGCGAGTATGTGTGGAGCCAAGGATCAAAGCAGGGTTCACAGTGTGCAAGGCAAGAGCCATAACCCCTCTGCTATCTCTCTGGCCCTCGAGGGGAGTTAATTGCAAAAGACATAATTAAACTCTTTCTTTCTTCAATTAAAGTCTGCTCCTTTGTTAAGAGAAAATGAGTTTCCAAATACCAGGATACATTTTGATAATCACAGTTCACATTTTGTTGTGAAATCTATCTACACTGTTTGACATATTGCTATTACCAGGCAACTATTTTATTGTTATATGCAATGTTTTAACTGTTGGTACAATATCTTGACACTATCTCAAAGTTTGATCACACACATAGTTCTGTATTTTGACAAATAATCTAAGCCACACTCCATGTCAAATTCAAAAAATTACATTGTTTACTATCAAATGGTAAACTATTTTCACTAGTTTAAAGAAACATGTTTACCAGGAATAGTATAACATTTATGTTAGGAGAATAGGAGGATCTAAATTATTTCTCCCAAACTTCCTTTTTTTTTTTTTTTTTTTTTTGCTTTTTTAAGGTACACCAGGCAATGCTCGGGGTTTATTCCTGCTCTCCACTCCGGGAATTTCTCCTGGCGGTGCTCAGGGACTTCTATGGGGTGCCAGGGACCGACATTCCATATAATTTTGGCTGCCAATCTTTGACTAATTTTTGACTGATGAGTTTTATAAAGGAAGCATTTGAGGACAAGCAGTTTTAATAAATATGTAAAAGAACCAATAACTAATGCTGTTTTAGAAGTCTGAATAACTACATGCCAATTTTATATCTGCCATTCCTTGGTATTCTTGTGAAGTATGGACTCAAAAGATTAACATATTGATACTCTCATTTCCATCCTTGGGGTCAGGGACCAAGTCTTCTCTTGATTGTATTGCTCTAGTGTAGGCTGGTGCCCTTTGCACCATGCCATTGTCCAGTGAGTGCCTGCTGAGTAGAATCATCCCTAAAATGTAGGTAGGAAAGGATTCTTTTTATATGCAGTGATGCTGATAATTTAGGTAAGAGAGGGTTCTTTATGCAGTGATGCTGGTTCAGGGAATGAAGAGATGCTAAAGGGATTGGGTACACGTCTCGTATGTGTCCGGCACCAGTTTAATCTCAAGCACTTTGTACCCTGCTGCCCCTCACCCCACTTCCCAAGCATGACTGGTTGTAACTTTGGAGGTCCTGAGTACTGTTCTGGCGGCCCCAGTGGGTCACCAGTATTGCAGGACCTTTGCATTAAGCTGTGACCAGACTCACAGGAATGGCCTTTGGGCAACCTGAAAAAGTCCCCAAAACAGTAGTGTTGTGTCACAATTCTGCTTCTTACTATACGTTTTTCTCTTCCTTTTTTGAGGGGCCACACTGGTGGTACTCAAGGCTTCCTCAAGCCTCTGCACTCAGGGATCAATCCTGGCAGACTTGGGAGACCATGCGGATATAGTGATAAAACTCGGGTTGGCTGTGTGCAAGGCGAGCCCCTGACCAGCTGTACTCCAGCCCCTCCTTTTTTATTTCTGACTTGTACCTTTGTTCTCTGCTTCCATCCCCTTCCCTCACACATGCAAGGTAACAATTCCTAACATTGAGCTATATCCCTGCCCCTGTATTTTTAGTCTTTTAAATAATGTACTTTTATTTAAATTTTTGTTTGAGATTCTGTGATCCACAATAAAGAGAATGTTTTAAAATAGACTTCATGCTATGTATTTAAATAATAAACAGCATAGCTTGAAAGACAAAGGTTTTTAGTGATGGCCTGCTGTGATTAGTGGAAATGGTACTACTTCAGACAGAGCAAAACCTCTTTATTTGGAACCATGATTACCTTGTGTCTGAATCAGAGTTTTGTTTTTTTCTTCTCTTTTGGGTCACACCCATCATGCTCAGGGCTTACTGCACGCAGAAATTACTTCTGCAGGTGCTTGGGGTGCTATATGGAATGCTGGGATCAAAACAGAGTTAACCTCGGGCAAGCCAAATGCCCTGCCCTGCCACTGTTCTTTATGCTCTAGCCCCTATAGCAAGCATTTTATCAGTGCTTTCTATAAGGCTCTGAGCATAGGTTTCTTTTGTGCTCTTATACTCAAAGTCTTTAATTGTTATTGAAGTAGAGCTAACATTGTGTGGTGTATAGGTGACATGGGGTGTTTACCTGCCCTTCGATGTGTTGTAGGTGTGGCTGCAGTGCCCGGCTGCATTGGCAGGTGGCAGATAGGAGACAGGCTTGTAAACATCCAGGGTTCTGCCCCCGTGACCCTGGATGGTTGACGGTTGGACATAGAAAAAGACTGGGCACCCTGGGGTGAACCCAGAATCACGACATAGCCTGGCAAGCTACATGTGTGTATTCTATATGCCAACAGTAGCAATAATGGGCCTCATTCCCAACAAATGGAGACGTTACTGGTGCTCTCTCAAGCAAATTGATGAATGAGAAGACAAGTGACAAGTGACTCTCATTTTCTACTTCATGTGCAATTTGACTTTATACATTATTTTACATTTTCAGTATGTTATACCTTGTGCATTGTAGTATAAATATTAAAGAACTATGGGGCCATCAATGAATTACTGCAATATTAAAAATAGTAACATTGAAACAGATTGTTTTCAAAAATGATTGTGGAGCCTTATTTAAAACAAACATCTTATTTCTAATTCTGATGTTGAGACCTGTAGGCACATTGTTGAAGCTGCAATTCAGTATTTGCAAAGAGAAAAAGAAAAGGATGTCTGCAGACTATCACAGTAGAGCCTGCGTATGGTAGCCTGAGTCTGAAATCTTTTGCTCACGAATTATGGACGAAATTAAGAACTAATTCACAAAGTTGCAAAATAAATAACTAAATTTAGACCATTTATATCCTTGCTGTCAGACCCTTAAAATCTACCTTCCTGACCTGATAGAACAAAATTTGAGACTACCTCTTTGTCTTCATTCTGAATGATGATCTCTATTATCTATTATCAAATAAATGCTTTCTTGATTGCCGCATGATTAGTTCACTCTGGTTGATAACCTTAAATCATAATTGATATTTTGTTCAGATTTCTTAATTCTTTCCTTTTATCTGCTGACATGATTTTCTTCTCTGGATTGTGGCTGTTTCTCCAACTATCCATGACATTTATAACCTTAACTGTTTTGATTATTATGCAATAGTCAGGTATTTCATAGGTGATCAGTCATTAAGATTTATCTCATGCTCTTTATCTAAAGGACACCTTGATGTGGGGTTTGGGGAAGAAAGAGCATCATAAAAATACAGAATAATTTGTTATTGTACCACTTTGTTAAATTTGATCACATGACCAAGGGAATATATTTCATGTGCCCTCTCTCTAAAATGATTCTTTTGTATGTGTTCTCTTAAAGGGCACCTCCTCTATGTATATGATGTTCATACCATATAAGGTGTTCATTTATAATCTATGAATTCATATAAAATTTCTAAGATTCTTCTACACATACTTATTTTCCTATTTCCTATTTGTGTTTGTTTATTGGAGGTAACATTATTTGCAACACTGCATATATTTTTAAGAGCACAGGTTCAAACCTCTTCAAATGTATGTTACAGACAATCCCTGTAGTCAAAGTTCCAATGTCCCTATATCAGTTTTGCTAGAATGGCTTCATGTTACTCCCTTTTACTTTGATAAACTTAGTTTTGCAGTCAGAATCCAAGGGTTTGTTTATTTTGACTTGATTTTTTGTCTGTTCCTTTTTGTTTCTTCCTGTCCCACATATGAATAAAACAATCTAGTATTAGTCTTTCTCTCTCTCACTTACCATAATCCCATCCGTTCCATCTATGTTAAACTATTAAGATTGCATTCTTGCAAGGCAAATTCCTACCAAACCAAGGTTTGATCCTACTAGCCAGGAGTTATTCCTGAGCCAGGAGGCAGGAATGAACACTGATAGGTGTGCAAACCCCAAAGAAATGGTCAACCTATTTATGAAGATAAATAATTTGTGTGGCTACATAAGAGAACAACAAAAAACCAATAAAATTAATATTGGGCTATTATCAATCAGGAGACAATTTAAATTGGGGAAATACAGAATAAAGTTAACAGTATTGAAAACAGGTATGTAAATTCTTTTGGAGATAATTTTGTTATGATCAATCCAGTTGAAATGAAATCACTTGTATCACTTGTATAACTTGTCTTACTGTGTTCATCAATTTGCTCGAGTGAGCACCAGTAACATCTCCATACATCCTGTTGCAAGCAAGTGTACCCCAGGGGCATCTGCTTGCTCCAGGAACAGGAAGAGCCTCAAACCATTCCTTCAGGCCATGGGAATGAGGTCCATAATTGTTACTGGTTTTTAGCGTATCAAATAAAACACAGGTAGCTTGCCAGGCTCTGCCATGTAGGTAGTATACTCAGAATAGAAGGCTCTCATCTCGAGCATTTACTGATGAAACTCCATGGGGAAAGATCAGGTTTTCTCTTGGATGGAGCTCTGAAGAGCTGTGGAGTTTGGCTGTTGAGAATGACTGACCTCATTGATGTGGGGTTGCTTCCGGCTTCTTGCTAGACTGGCTCGGATGACAGGCCATGGCTAGAACCTGTGTAGAACTGTATACAGTGTATAAATGTGAAAGATCCTGGGAAGGACCTGATACTAACATCCAGTACTATCTAAGATTGTTGTGCGGCTGCAGAGCGGCCACATGCCAACAGAGCTGTGGGTCTGGCATGTCTCCCTTCAAGGTTTGCTGGGGCATGGAGGTGGAGGAAGGGAGGAGAAGCCCAAGTCCCCACTCCAAGTCTGGCCAGCATGTCCTCTCCCCTGCACATGTGAGCAAACCCTTGGAGCTATGTTGGACTCTGCCAGGGGCTTGATGAGTCCTTTACTGTTGCAGGACTCCTCTAAGAGCCCCTTTCTCTACCCTTAGGAGGTTTTTCCTGGGGATCTTGGCTCAAAACATTAGCATATAAAAAGATGTTGGGTGAGGTGCTGGGAGAAAATACCTGAGGGCATTTGACCCTGCCAGGAGAAGTTTGGTTTTCAGCTCCTCCCAGCTCTGCTGGGAGGCTTTGAATTTTCATCTCTAGATAGCCCAGCAAAGAATGGGTTGGGCTGGGGAGTTTGGGCGGATTTCTGGCTATAAAATAAGCTGCAAGAAGAAAGAAGTGCGCTCTTTTTTCCCCTTTTGCCATTTCTGTTTCCCTTGGCTTTTTGCTTCTCTCCATTCTCTGTTGGGTCTCAACAAGTGGTGGCAGCCATCTTGTCCTGCACCTGGCTGGGGACTAGCTGGGAAGCGGAGTCCGGAGGTTTTCCCTGCTCTTGGATTGTATATTGGAACCTGTAATAGTAAAGCCCTTTTGAAACTGCATCGGATTCCTGAGTTTTCATCCATTCCTCGCCGGCTTCAGAGGTAGAAGGGAACTCGCTTCCTGGCACTGTTGGGGACCCGGCGGTGCTCCCCAACACTTTACCACTCTCTGGAGCTCAGCTCTATGGGTTTCTTCCACATGGGGCTGGCGGCACAGCTGTGGGTCTGGAGTGTTTGGGTCTGGATCTCTTCCAGGGTTGCCGATGGAGCTGCAAACCCTGAAGTGAAATAGATATCAATATTATAAACACCCTTAAAATAGATATGACTTTTAGAATATGTTGTTTATTTCTTATATTAAATTACAGATATCTAGATCATTTTTGGCTCTAGTCTGTCTTCTGAGCACCAGATAATGAAACCATCACAGTTGCGTCATTGTTTGTGATATCATTTTTTCCCTACAAGATTTTTATTCAAATGCTTTTCCACCCGTGGAAAACACAGGGCTTAATAATAGGAAGCAAATTCCCTTCTCCATAAGCAGATACATAGATTAGAAACTCTTCTTAACTTGATATTCTTATCCCTTCTAAACTTCAGTAAATTACCAAATTATTAAATCTAAGCAACTGTGATGAAAAAATCTAACTGCATAAGGAAACCTGCATAATAGTGCTATTTGCTACTACTAAGTTACTGTGGATTGTATGTGCCAGGAGTTTCAAGATCTGAAGGACAATATGAACTAATCATGAATTGTTGATTGCAGTAGGAGTGAGAAATATCCACAGACCCTGAGGCTGTTGTGATGATACTCTCATGACATCTTCTGAAGTATATTCCAGATTGCTAAAATATTTGAGGATGTAGCCAAGAGTGTTACTAGAGAATACATAAATTGGCCTTGTTAAAAGCCATTTAGAGTGTTTTGTCATCCAAAAATATTACTGCACCTCCTGCTTCAGTGACTTTTCCTGATATGTTTTGATTTTTTTGGGGAGGGGTGTATCACCTAAGACACATATAGTAGAGACTTTTTGTGGTAATTTTTTTCAGGCAACACTTATTTTAATACCTGTAAAATATATTTCATCTTCCAAGAAAAAAATGGGCCAAGAAATGAACATAATGTGCATTTCATTTCCCAAATGAGAAAACAGAACAGCTGTAAGTAAAGGGGGGTATTAGACAGTTTCTTTTTAATTTTTCTTCTTCAAAAATATTTTCACATGGAAAATGTTCTACCTGATACATTTTAACTACCATAAGTTTGTGTTCAAAATCGTTCATATTTTTCTTATCCCTTAAGTTACCAAAGGGATTAAAAAGAAATTATCATAGGGGTTGAAAAAGGCCAGTAATTTGGAAAATGTTCTGCCCTTCTGCACAGGCAGATCATGGATATGCAGTACTGGTGACAGAAAATTAATAGACCATCTTAATGACCCTCTGATTTTCCTTGTTGTTCAAGCAGCTGACTCAATCCCCAACAGCTATAATTAAACAGAACAATCTGTCAAGGAAGATAGCTACTCTCGCTAATTCTGTAAGCCACTACATTGGCTTTCCTATTGTACTCCGTGGCTGACACACAATCTTTAAAGCTTTTCACCAAATCAACCTGTCAAGGGATAAAAATTTTAACAAGTACCAGGTAGAATGAAGCTGAAGATACTGAAGAACTTTAACAGTGCTCTTTGTTTTCAGTTTTGAAGTAGGCCTTCATGGGGCAAATGTAATAAACAAATATTGTATTTATAAGTAAAAGCACAAGAAATAATACTAACAGTAAGTACAAGGATTCTAGCAATACATGTCACTGAATCTCATAATAGAACAGTTGGAGGCTACATTACTACAATATAGGAATAGAGGCTTCAATATTTTTTTTCTTTAAGGCTATTATCAAACAAATAATCTAAATAAGCACATTTTGACATTTCCTATAGTTCTTCCTCCATAATGTAATTTAGTTCTCATATATAAACCATTTTAGTTAGACGGTTTTTCCTATCAAAGGAGAATCATGGTATACTCTATATAGGGCTCAAAGTTGTAACAAATTCAGTTTTATATGTACATTTTAACATAGCAAAGTCAAAATAAATTGCTGCTGTATAATGTTTGTATTTCTTAGAGGTGAATTCTTAGAAATAATTTCTAAAAATTCACTTTTTTATATAAACTTGGTTGAATTTGAAATTAGTGATTTTACATGGCACCCATATCTTTGCCATTAAGGCAGTCACAAATAAAATGTAAACAACTTTTCTGAATATACATTGCTTCTATAAAATAAGATTATAATTACTATTTATATTCGTAACAGTTAATTGTAAATGTCATTCTTTCCTCTTATCTTCCTTCTATGCGATATCTAAATTTTCATGTAATGAAACATGAAATGCCATTCTGTATTGTGCTTTTTCTTTACTTATATGAATGTCATTCAACTCTCTATTAATTTCTTACTATTGCTCTTTAACTGACTTTAAAATTGTGATAAACAAGGTAATTGCATGGTATGAGGAATATGTTCCTCATAACTTGAGTTTTTAAAATCCATAAGTAGATACATCCAAGATTTTTCTGATTTATGCACAGGAAGTGCCTGTTATCTGTAAAAAAAATTAAACCAATTTGTTTTTCCTAGTTTAGAGATACCCAATTATTAGAAAATATTATGAAAGACATTCCATTATTGGAGAAGAAAAAATATCACTCTAAATAAAATATCTGGATTTCATATATTTTCACTGATAATGAAGCTGGACATAAAAATCAATTTTAATGAATAGTTCCTGGGTATTTTTTTGTCATTTTGATTGCATTTTTGTTGTGAGAAGTGCAAAAAAAATTGGCAGACACAAATGACACATATATTCATTTTTCACAAGTAATATTAGGAATGCTACACAAACTTTCATCTTTAATAGATAAATCCCTTATACAGCAATTTTATACCTACAGATTCCTGACTTTGCAAGCAAGAGATATATATGAGCAGTAAATGACTTATTAGTAATGCCAGTGTATACCTTAAACTTTTCTCTGTATGGGATAAAAATGATTTTTCAGATAAATTTCTTCAGTGTAAAATGTTTTAAGGAAGACACTTGAAATTTTGGAATATATCATATTAATTTAATATTAGAAGTAGTCCTCAGCACAGAAACTAGAGTAGCCCCTGAGCATCTCAGATCGTGGCCCAAATACCCCAAACCCACCAAATAAATCAAAAGTTGAACGTATATATTTCTATGACCTCTTAAACAAAATTCAACACATGATAGTATTTACACAGCCATACACACACACCCATAACACTCTCTAATTTAAAAATACAGAGAAGATAATGAAAAAAGAATCAATGCATACAGAAATCCATCAGTCTATAAAAGAAGGAAACAATGGAGAAAAAAAGGAACAAGAGAACTAATTATAAGACATGAAAAAATGATAGTACGGGGGGTAGGGCATTTGTCTTGCATGCAGCCTTCTTAGGTTCAATCTGCAACATTCCGTATAGTCCTCCAAACACCACCAGGACTGAGTACAGAGCCATTAATAACCCCTGAGCATCACTGGGTGTGGTCCAAAAACAAACAAAAAGATGATAAAATATTAACAAAAATTAATATTTGAGCACTTATCTATCAATAATAAATGTAAATTGCCAAATTCTCTAATACAGAGCTTCTCACTCATTTGGCCTGCTTCACTTCTTTCAGAAAAAGAACAGAAAGACTCAGTGTTCTCCTCAACCCCTGAAATCTACCTTTGTAATGAAACAAATAGGAAGTATTCCCCAAATGCACCTGATGGCAATACTGCCCTAATAGACTATTCCAGTACTTCCTGCCATGAGATCACTCACTGACAAAACACATACAAGGGTTAATAGATATATATTTTTTTCCCTTGGCTTTTGGGGTCATATCTGGCGATGCTCAGGAATTACTCCTGGTTCTGCATTCAGGAATTATTCATAATGGTGCTTGGGGGACCATATGTGGTTTTAGGAATCAAACCCAGGTCAGCTGCATGCAAAGAAAACACCCTACCTGCTGAGCTATCCTCCAATCCACTTAGTAGAGTTTTACAAAGATCCAACTATGTGGTACGTAGTTTAAATAAAGGTCACACATGGCTCAAAGGGAAAGGATGGGGGGAATTTTTCCATGTGAGTGGATACTAACTTATTTATTATCAGATAAAATGGTCATTATCAAGATCTTTAACAAGATCCAGAAGATGAATATATTATGATAAAATATTAACTTACCAAGAAACATAGCAAACATAAATATAAATAGCCCAGTACTGGAACAGCCAAATACATTAAGTATAGCTCAAACATCTGAAAAGTAGACAATAAAATGATAAGAGTAAAGTAATTCAATATCCAGATTTCAGCAACACATGTAGACAGATTAATAAAGAAATATTTACTTGAGCTGTGCTTTAGACACCTCACCTAAATAGACACATATATAAAATTTTATCCAACAGTATCAAATTATTCATTCTTCTTAAGTGCACATGTAATATCTCCAGCATAAATTATATACTAGGTCACAAGAAAATTTAAAGAAATTGAAAATCATACCATATATGTGTTTTTCCATAATAATATGAAAATAAAAGTCAGTAAAAATTTAACTTTGGGGGAAATACTTAAATAAGAAATTTCATGAACTTTTTGGAAAATAAACAATAGACTCCTGAATAACAAATGGATCAAGGAAGAAATTCAAAAGTAAAATAAAAATATCTTGAACTAAAATGTAACACAAACATCTGGATTGTGCAAATTGGCACAGGTAGTTTTGTGTTTTGTGCAGATTAGCACAAGTAGTTTCCATGAAGTATTTTGTAGAGATAAGTTGCTACATTACAAAAATAGAAAGATATCAAATAAATATCCCAATTTTCAATCTCTAGGATCTAGAAAAATCTAAAGTCAAAATTACCATAACAGCTCTAGAGTAAAGGTGCTGGCTTGACTTGCACACAAATGACCCAGATTAAGTCTCCAAAGTTGCCAGGAGAGATCCTTGAGCACAGTCAGGAGTCCATACAGAGCACAGCTGAGCTGGCCCAAAAGGCAAAATTCACAAGCCAAAAAACCCCACAGAAAATCAAAATTAGCAAAGGGAAGGAAATGAGAATATTGAGGACAGATCATTGTGGGGACTGTAAACCTAGCAACTTCTGGGATAATGAACTGTTACGGCAGAGATGTGTGTCTAGTCTCATTCATTCTAGTAGTCATGTAAAGGCAGGAAAATCTGATCCCTCGCCATTACTATAAGTATATGCAAACAACAGCTTCAGGTTACAAAAACCTTTAATGTAACTCAGGCCTTGCAGAGAATTATCATGAGAACTTGGAAGGTTACAGCTCCTCTCTACTGATTGTAAATTTCAATAAATATTTTGCCAGAGAATTCCACCAAGCCAGCATCATTGTGGTTGAGCAAAGATGAAGAGTTCTTTGAGTTCAGATATGGAACAAATTTGAGCAAAAGAGGAATGAATAAAAGCAAGAAATTTTATAAAGAGGTACATACTCTACCTCATCCCAGAAAGAAAAGCTCCTTTCTGAGACAGCAGGGGTGGGGATCTTCAAATCAAGATCTATAGTACCTCCAATAGTAAAACACAGCAATTGACTCAAATTTCTCCAAAAGTTAAATCGAGTGACAGAATGCCAGAACAATTATTTTAGGTCTTCATACATCAAACTGATTATAACAAATATAAATAGTATAACATACAATGGATAAAAACATAACTTTCATGAAGAAATCAATGAAAGACTATGAATTCACAGTAACAGAATGGAATATTAATAAAAGAATGGAAATGCAGTTCCTGGGAATTCTTCACCAAGGCATGGAAGCCATTAGAAGAAACATCCAGATGTTTGTACTTGATACCAAAAACACAATGATAAAAGGAAAAAATAAAATGGAAGGACACTTAACTTTACAAAAAGAAGACTAAGTGAAACTGAACAAAATTTTAATACTAAATAAAAACTTTCCATATAGTACTAAATAAAAACTTTCCATAACAGGGGCGGGTTTTGGCCCCTGACCCACAGATGGTATCTAAGCCTATCAGGAGTGATTCCTGAGTGCAGAACAAGAAGTAATCCCTGACCCAGCTGTGGTCAGGGATTACTCTTATTCACCAAATAAACTAATAGACAAAACCTTTTAGCACTAATAAATAGGAATACTAATAAAAGAATCATAAAATAGAACAAAATGAGACCATAAAAATGAAATGGGAATGGAATACTATTATTTTAGTTTAAAAGATAAGTCGAGCACAAAAATTACTCTTAGGTATAGAGAGTAACCCCTCTTGTCAGAGCTCCCCAAGCAGAAAAGCTGATTACAGCCCGGCTCATCAGTGACCCACGCTGGAGCCGCGTTGTTTTTAAGTCTAGCCTGGGTATGCTGATCCAGAGACTCACACACACGGGACAGAGCTGCTACTTGCTCTCCCTTTGCCCAGCTGATCACGAGGCACCTGGGAGGGATAGTGGGTTCTAGCCCTGGCCTGTTACCCCAGCAGAGCCTCGCAAGAAGCTAGAGGAACCCCCACATGATGAGGGCCACCATTTTCCACATCTGGACTCCCTCTCCTCAGAGCTCCGCCCAGCAGAAGAGTTGATCACACACAGCCCAGCTTGTGCAGTCGCTTTGAGGCTGTGTGGTTCCTCAATAATTGTTTGAGTTTTGAGGTGACTACTAGAGTATCCCACCCACACGGCAGAGCCTGGCAAGCTACTTGGCATGCCAAATAGCAGTAATAATTATAGACCTCATTCCCATGACCTGATGGAATGGTTTGAGGCTCTTTATGTTCCCTGAGCGGGCTGATGCTCTAGGGCTATCTCGCATATGACAGGACGTATTGAGACGTTACTGGTGCCCGTCGGCAAATTGATGATATACTGGAAGACAAGTGATACAAGTGATACAAGGTATAAAGAGACTAATTCGTCATTATAACCACAAAACAAAACTTCAAAGATACACATAGAAGTTAAAATTATGATGGAAAATCATCAAAGAAAACCACCACATGAAAGATTGATAAAAATAAATGGAAAAACATACAGCAGAAACATTGAATAACCAGGAAGACAAAAGAGAGAAAATGATAGTAAGTAGGTCACATATTTACAATAACCTAATCATGAATGTTCTGAATTCACCAATCAGAAGACAAATGGACAAAATGCAGGATCCTTTGTCTTTTAATTTTCCCCCTAATAAAATTACTTTACTGAAAAATGAAATAGGGCTATGTGCTTCCACGTGGCCAACTCTAATTCAATCCCTTGTATGGATCTGTCATCTTTTTTTTTCTTTTTGGGTCACACTCGGTGACGCTCAGGGGTTACTCCTGGTTCTGCACTCAGGAATTACTCCTGGGGGTGCTCAGGGGACCATATGGGATGCCGGGATCGAACTGGGGCCGGCATAGGCCAGCCACGTGCAAGGCAAAAGTCCTACCTGCTGGGCTATCCCTCCAGCCCCTGGACTGTCATCTTTGCCCAGAGCAAACTCAGTGCAAATTAAAGCAGGATCCATCCATATTTTATGTTTGAAAGGCTCACATCATATATTAAGACAAGTATAAGTTCATAGATAAAGGCTGAAGAAAGATATTCCAATGCAATAATGCAGAGAAAAGAAACTATTTTTGTCAAATGTAATAAATCAAATAAATGTTAAACTAGAAAAACAGTAAAAATGTCCAAGATGTATATTATATACTGATCTAAGGGACAATCCAGAAGAAAATATGTCACTGACTTTTATTATCCTAACATAGAAGCACCCAAATATACAACACTTTGTCAATATACCTAAAAGGATACATTAATAACAAAACAAAATGTGTATTGCATTTGTGTACCATATATGACATAGAGCAAAAAGATAGAATATTAACAAAGTAATGTCATTAAAGGTAATAAGTGATGAGATAAACTATATAGAGTGTGTGCATTAATTTCAATCACAAATGAAATGTATATGTATTGTTTTCAAGTGATTGTGACTAGAGATAAAAATATGGCTTAATATGTATGTGAATGCTGATAAATATCACATATCATTTTTGATCACAGTAGTTTGAGATTAGACATTGACAGCAAAACAAAAATGGGAAAAATACACCATGTGAAGACTAATCAACATCCTTCTGAATGATATGGTCTAATTAGATAGTGAAGGAGAAGTAAAAATATTGAACAAAATACTTAGAAAACATGAAAACCTTTTTTTATTTTAACATGGAAACATGAAAGACTGGGTCCCCTGGGTTGAACCCAGAGCCACGGCAGATCCTGGCAACCTACCCGTGATTCGATATGCCAAAAACAGGAACAATAATGGACCTCATTCCCAATGAATGGAGACAAGCAAATCAATAAACAATGGGAAGACAAGTGACAAGAGACAAGTGACAAGTGACAATATAAAAACCAAGAGATGAACTATCAGGTTCTATGATATGGACCAAATGTATTATTTAGTGGAAAAATCATAACAACAGAGGGCTACTTCAATAAATAAATTTTAATAAACCCTCAGGTAGGCAATCTAAGCTTTTTTTTATTTTTTTTATTTTTAAAATTACAAAGATATACAATTAAAAAGTTCATATTTGGGTTTTGGTCAAACAGTGTTGCAGCACCCATCCCGCCACCAGTGCCCATCTCCCACCACCAACATCCCCGGTTCCCTCCCCCTCCCCCAGCCCTGCTCCATGGCAGGTTCTTGATTTCTTTCCATTACTCTCTCTTTCTCTTTTCCTTCCCCTCCAGACTATGAATTACAGAACATACATTAAAGGGTTGTCATGTGTATCTTTTTGCCTCTATTTAATGCTCAGTTCTAGGTTGGCATTAGTACCCTCAACAATTGTCAGCACACTGTTCCATTTCTGTCTTACCTAGCCTCTGAATCCCACACGTTTGTGATAATTTCCACCTTTGACAGGACCTCCTGATATATGTTTCACTTGATCTTGGATATTGGTATCATAATATGTACCTATATATTTATGTTATGCAGATAAATGCAGTCATTCTGTATCTGTCTCTCTCCTTCTGGCTAATTTCGCTCAACATAATCTTCTCCATGTCCATCCATTTATAGGCAAATTTTATAACTTCATTTTTCCTAACAGCTGCATAGTATTCCATTGTGTAGATGTACCAAAGCTTTTTATCCAGTCATCGATTTTCGGGCACTCTGGTTGCTTCCAGATTCTGGCTATTGTGAATAATGCTGCTATGAACATAAAAGTAGGGATGGTGTTTCCGCTGCGTATTTTTGGCTTCCCAGAGTAGATTCCCAGGAGTGGTATCGCTGGGTCAAATGGGAGTTCAATTTCTAGTCTTTGGAGGAAAGTCCATATTGTTTTCCAGAAAGGCTGTACCAGCCGGCATTCCCACCAACAATGGATGAGTGTCCCCTTTTCCCCACACCCACGCCAGCACTTGTTGTTCTTGTTCTTTTGAATGTGTGCCAGTCTCTGTGGTGTAAAGTGGTATCTCATTGTTGTTTTGATTTGCATCTCTCTGATGATTAGTGATGATGAGCTTTTTTTCATATGTTTTTTGGCCATTCGAATTTCTTCCTTGCTGAAGTTTCTGTTCATTTCTTCTCCCCATTTTTTGATGGGGTTGTTTGTTTTCTTCTTGTAAAGTTCTACCAGTGCCTGATATATCCTGGATATTAACCCCTTATCGGATGTGTATTGGGTGAATATTCTTTCCCATTCTGTGGACTGCTTTTGTATCTTAGTCACTGTTTCTTTTGAGGTGCAGAAGCTTTTTAGTTTCATGTAGTCCCATATGTTTATCTTTTCTTCTAGTTGCTTTGTTAGTGATGTTTCATCTTTGAAGATGCCTTTAGCTTCAATGTCATGGAGGGTTTTTCCTATATTTTCTTCAATGTACTTTATGGATTCAAGTCTGATATTGAGATCTTTAATCCATTTTGATCTGATTTTTTGTGCATGGTGTTAGACACAGGTCCAAATTCATTTTTTACATGTCGCTGCCCAGTTTTCCCAACACCACTTATTGAAGAGGCTTTCCTTACTCCATTTTAAACTCGTTGCACCTTTATCAAAGATTAAATGATCATGCGTTTGAGGTTGGGTGTCAGGATACTCAATTCTATTCCATAGGTCCACGGGTCTGTTTTTATTCCAATACCATGCTGTTTTAATTACTACTGCCTTGTAGTACAGTTTGAAGTTGGGCAAGGTGATGCCTCCCATCTTCTTTTTTCCCGAGGATTGCTTTAGCTATCCTTGGGGGTTTATCGCTCCATACAAATTTCAGGATTGTTTGGTCAATTTCCTTGAAGAATGTCATGGGTATCCTTATAGGGATTGCATTGAATCTGTACAGAGCTCTAGGGAGTATTACCATTTTGACAATGTTGATTCTCCCCATCCATGAGCAGGGAATATGTTTCCATTTCCTTGTGTCCTCTTTTTATCTCTTGGAGCAGTGTCTTGTAGTTTTCTTTATACAGGTCCTTTACACACTTGGGTAAGTTGATTCCTAGGTATTTGATTTTCTGTGGCACAATTGTGAATGGAATTGTTTCCTTAATATCCCTTTCTTCTCTTTCGTTATTTGTATATAGGAAAGCCACCGACTTTTGCGTGTTGATTTTGTATCCTGCCACTCTACTATATGTGTCTATTGTTTCTAGGAGTTTTTTGGTAGAGAGTTTAGGGTTCTCTAGGTATAAAATCATGTCATCTGCAAATAATGATAGCTTGACTTCTTCCTTGCCTATCTGGATGCCCTTGATGTCCTTTTCTTCTCTGATTGCTATGGCAAGTACTTCCAGTACTATATTGAATAAAAGAGGTGAGAGTGGGCAACCTTGTCTTGTCCCTGATCTCAGGGGGAAGGCTTTCAACTTTTCCCCATTGAGAATGATGGTCGCTGTGGGCTTTTGGTAGATGGCTTTAACTATCTTGAGGAAAGTCCCTTCAATTCCCATTTTCTGGAGGGTTTTAATCATGAACGGGTGCTGGATCTTGTCAAATGCTTTCTCTGCGTCTATTGATAGGATCATATGGTTTTTATTTTTTCTCTTATTGATATGATGTATTATGTTGATTGACTTGCGAATGTTGAACCATCCTTGCATACCCGGGATGAATCCTACTTGGTCATGATGTATAATCTTCTTGATGAGTCTTTGGATTCTGTTGGCTAGTATTTTGTTGAAGATCTTAGCATCCGTGTTCATCAGGGATATTGGTCTGTAGTTTTCTTTCTTTGTGTTGTCTCTCCCTGCTTTGGGTATCAGGGTGATATGTGCCTCGTAAAAGCTGTTTGGGAGTGTTTCTGTTTCTTCTATTTCCTGGAAGAGCTTGAACAGGACAGGCAGTAGGTCCTCCTTAAAGGTTTGGTAGAATTCACTAGGGAATCCGTCTGGACCTGGGCTTTTGTGTTTGGGAAGACTTTTAATTACTGTTTCTATTTCCTCGATGGTGATAGGCTTATTCAGGTATTGGAGGTCTTCTTGTTTCAGCCGTGGGAGGTTATAGGACTTCAGGAATTGATCCATTTCTTCTAGATTCTCATGTTTCACGGCATACAGGCTCTCAAAGTAATCTCTGATGATCTTTTGGATTTCTGTGGTTTCTGTTGTGATGTCACCCTTTTTATTTCTGATTCTGTTTATTTGGGTTCTCTCTTTCCCTGTCCTTACAAGTCTTGCCAATGGTTTGTCAATCTTGTTTATTTTTTCAAAAAACCAGCTCTTGGTTTCATTAATCTTTTGGATTGTTTTTTTTTGGTTTCCAACTCATTGATTTCCTCTCTAAGTTTTATTATTTCCTTTTTTTCTGCCTGGGTTGGGCTCCTTTTGTTGGTCTTTCTCTAATGTCTTCAGCTGTGTAGTCAGGTTATTTATGTGGGCCCTTTCTTGTTTCCTGATGAATGCTTGCAGAGCTATAAACTTCCCTCTTAACACGGCTTTTGCCGTGTCCCACAAGTTCTTATAGTTGGTGTCTTCATTTTCATTTGTTTCCAGAAATCTTTGGATTTCCTGTTTGATTTCTTCTATGACCCATTTGTTGTTCAGGAGTGAGCTGTTCAGTTTCCAGGTGTTTGGTTTGACTCCCTGTTTCTGTGTATGGTTAACTTCCATTTTCAGTGCATCATGGTCTGAAAAGATAGCTGACACAATTTCTATCTTTTTATTTTATTGAGGTATGCTTTGTGGCTCAGCATGTGGTCTATCTTGGAGAATGTTCCATGTGCACTAGAGAAAAATGTGTATTCAGCTTTTTTGGCATGAAAAGCCCTGTATATATCTACTAGCTCTCTTTCTTCCATTTCTTCCTTGAGGGCCAATATTTCCTTGGTGAGTTTCAGTCTTGTTGATCTATCCATCGTTGATAGAGCAGTGTTGAAGTCTCCAACTATTATTGTGCTACTGTCAATGTCTTCTTTGAGGTCTCTTAGCAGTTGTTTTATGTATTTTGCTGGCCCCTCGTTGGGTGCATATATGTTTAGTAGTGTAATTTCTTCCTGGTGTACATACCCCTTAAGTAATAAGAAATGGCCTTCGTTGTCCCTTCTAACCTTTTTCAGCCTGGAAGTCTATATTATCTGATACTAATATGGCCACACCAGCCTTTTTGGAGGAGTTGTTTGCATGGAGAATGGTCTTCCAACCTTTGACTTTGAGTCTGTGTTTGTTCTGATTATTCAGATGTGTTTCTTGTAGACAGCAGAATGTTGGGTCCAATTTTTTAATCCATTTTGTTACTCTGTGTCTCTTAATTGGTGCATTTAGACCATTGACATTGAGAGAGATTATTGTCATCGGATTTTGTGCCATCTTTCTGTTTGTGCTTGTTGTGCTTATGGGTTTGGTCGTATTACAGTAGACCCTTCAGTCCTTCTTTTAAAGTTGGCTTTGAGTCCATGAAGTTCCTGAGTTGTTGCTTATCCATGAAGTTGTGTATCTTTCCTTCATATCTGAATGTGAGTCTGGCCGGGTAAAGAATTCTTGGTGAGGCCTGCAGTTCATTTAGCCTTTTTACAATATCCCACCATTGTTTTCGGGCTCGGAGTGTTTCATCAGAGAAGTCTGCTGTAAATCTTAGGGATGTTCCTTTGTACGTGATTTCCTTCTTTGATCTTGCTGCTTTCAGTATTCTATCTCTATCTATAGTTTTTGTCATTTTAATTAAGATGTGTCTTGGAGTATTCTTGTTGGGGTTTCTTTTTAGCAGGTATCCTACGGGCCTCCTGGATCTTGAGGCAAGTGTTTTTTAGTTCCGGGAACTTCTCAGCAATGATGGCTTTGACAGTTTCTTCTTCATCAGGGTTTTCTTCTTGCCCTTCTGGGACCCCAATGATCCGTATGTTGTTTCTTCTGGCTTCATCCCGATTATCTCTTGTTGTCTGTTCGGTAATTGTGAGTCTTTTTTTCTATCTTCTGGTGTTGTGTAGAGAATCTTTGGAACGCGTCTTCGAGATCACTAATTCTTTCTTCAGTAGCTATTATTCTGCTATGATGGCTTTCCACTGTGTTTTTCATTTCATTTACCTCATTTTTAATATATGTCATTTCCATTTGCATTTTCCTCACTTCTTCTAACATGTCCTCTTGTATTTTATTGAGTTTGCATTCCATTGCTTCTTTGAATTCCTTATGACTCCTTAACATTTCTTTCCGAAATTCCTTATCAGAGAGGTTATACAACTCACTGGTATTGCTTGGCTCATCTGGACTAGTGACTTCACTCACAGAGCTGGATGGAACTTTGCGTTGCCTTACCATTATGACTATTGTAGGTTGCAAATGTGGGGTCTTGGATGACAAGATAGTACAGTTAGTAGGTGTCTGGTCTGTTTCGCGGGTTTGGGTGGGTAGCAAGGATGTAGGAACCAAGTTTCACTGGTACCTCATGCAAGACAGGTATTAAGAGGGTCGGACGCGCTAGCGCCCGCCGCGGTTTTGAGTTTTGGGATGATCCCGGGAGCGCAGCGCCCAAGGTTCCGCGGTGAAACCAAGGCAGTTCGCCTTGGTTCCCGTTGATGGAGTTTCCGCTCTTCCCTGGGGCAGTTTGGGTCCGCGGAGACGCAGGGGAGACACACACACCTGGGGGGGGGAGAGTTTCAGCTGGTCCCGGGAGCGCAGCGCCCAAGGGTTCCCAGGTGAAACCAAGGCAGTTCGCCTTGGTTCCCGTTGATGGAGTTTCCGCTCTTCCCTGGGGCAGTTTGGGTCCGCGGAGACGCAGGGGACACGCACACACCTGGGGGGAGAGTTTCAGCTGGTCCCGGGAGCGCAGCGCCCAAGGTTCAGGTGAAACCAAGGCAGTTCCGCCTTGGTTCCCGCTTGATGGAGTTTCCGGCTCTTCCCTGGGGCAGTTTGGGTCCATGGAGACGCAGGGGACACGCACACACCTGG